>JANHFX010028572.1:247383-334989 GCA_027560015.1 Chloroceryle amazona
GAGGGGAGGGGAGGGGAGGGGGGAGGGAGAGGAATAGATTGTTTCAGCTGGAAGGGACCTACAACACTCATGTAGTCCAAGTGCCTGACCATCAAGGCCATTGTCCAAATGCCTCTTAAACACTGACAGGCCTGGGGCATCAAAAGCCTCTCTAGCAAGCCTGTTCCAGTGCTTGATGACCCTCTCAATAAAGAAGTGCTTCCTAATGTCCAGTCTAAATCTCCCCTGGTGCAGCTTTGAACCACTCCCATGCATCCTAACACTGGATACTAGGGAAAGGAGCTCAACATCTCCCTCTCCCCATCCTCTGCTGCAGAGAGCAACGAGATCACCTCTCAGCCTCCTGTTCTCCAAGCTAGACAAGCCCAAAGTCCTTAGCCACTCCTCATAGGACATTCCTTCCAGCCCTCTCACCAGCTTTGTTGACATCCTCTGGACACATTAAAGGACCTTCGAATCCTTCTTAAATTGTGGGGACCAGAACTGCACACAGTACTCAAGGTGATGCTGCACCAGCGCTGAATACAGTGGGACAATCACCTCTTCTGATCAGCAGTCACCTCTTTTGTCCATTTTATACTTTTTGTTCTGATTAAGAGCAGATGATAAGAGTTCTAAAAAGGCAACTTTCTATACGATATTGAACAAATATGTTATAAAATTTATTTATGCAATATTTTTTTGAACATTGTCACACACATTCAGGTGAGACAGATGATACCTGCACTGATACCTGTTTATTCATCTTTGAAAGTGTGACAGATACTTAATCTTTAATTTCCTTAATAAGCTTAATTAACCAGAAAAAAATGTAATTTTCACTTTGCAGATTGGTCCAGTGGTTATGGCACCAAAGAATGCACATCACATATTATCTAAAAGGTATTTCCTCTACCATGAACATCAGCTAGTTAAAAAATGTTTTTACAAAATACCTTGCTCTACCTAAAACATTCTTTTTTATTTATTTCCAGAAAAAAAAAATAATTCATTTCTAACAGGGTTTGTCTTGAAAAAATTGTTTTCAACCTGCTACTTAGTATTCCACTTTGAAATCTCTAACTAGTTTTAAGAGTATTACTACATTTATCACACACACTAAAGAAAGAGCAAAAACTCCTAACAAAACAAAATGATGAACAAAATCAGATTTCTGTCCTATGGGAAGTGTCAAAGTGTCATTTGTCTTTATCCCAAATTGCCATAATAATGTGTATGCATTTGATACTAAATAGAAAAGAATTTTGAGTAAGCCTTGTTGATGATAATACTTTCACCAAGATACAGCTTTAAAATCATATATTACCCCAAATAAAAAGTACCCATTTAAAATTTGTTTTCAAATTCTATATTCCATTTCAGACAATGCAGAGTATTTATATAAATGGTAATGTAAAGGGAAAAAGATGTTTTTTTGCTAGTATGAACTAAAATTACCAGTATTTCTAGTGTGTTTAGTTTTGCTTTTCTCTAAAATTTTCCATGATCAATATTACTTTTGGCATTTTATTAATTAACAAAAAAATAGTGTCTTATCATTTTGATTATTATTGCTTTACACATACTTTTAAATGATCCTCAGGATTTTTATACTTATTTTCATAAAAGATTGTTGGAGTTATATAAATTATGACTATTGGAGAAAAGCTTTTTTCTTGAATGAGTACTTTAATATTTATGGTTGTTGAAGGTTAACCTCTACAGCTGCATGACTCGGGTAGAGTGCAGAGTAACAGTAGTTCCCAAAGACATGTTGGGCAACTGGACAGATTTAGAACCTTCCCGGGTTTACGCAATATATTCCAGACTTTGTTGATCAAAGTATTATCCTTGAATAATTAATACTTGGATTAAAACCAGTGACATTTCAAAGTGGCAATGAAGCAACCTGAGAAGTGTAGTTAATTGAGAAATCACATCCCAGAAGTATTCAAGTCACTAAGCTATTCTTTTTTTGTTATAATAATTAACCACATCCCCTGTCATTTTTTTACTGTTTATGATACCAGTGAGATTTCTTCCATGCATATCCTTATTGATTGGCAAGTGTGTCTCTGTAACACATCAGTCCTTCCCTAGAGTTTGTTTTGCGAACATCATGCATATCTATTCCTGTTCTAAGAAATTATTTCTCTTATTTGCATTTTTAATTCATGTAACATCATTATTGTGATCTTAATGAAAAGGATCAGATTTAAACAAAGAGGTATAATGCACACACTTTGAGGATCATTGTAGTCCCCCGCTATAATAAATTGTTTATAATGATTACAGAGTTAATTTTTGTTCATTTTCAAAGTTCCAGCTTCAAGAACAATTTCAAACCACTTTTCAGATGGCCTCTGGATACATTCAAGGTAGAAACAATTCAAATTAAGAAATGGAAGACCGCAGACATTTAGAACCTACTCTTTTAAAAAGCATGAAAAAATCTGATGCTACAAAGCCACATCAGTGGGAAAAGGAACAGGTTGCTTTCATCCTCCCTTTGCCTCTTCCAAGCTGTGCCGTTTTCCCAGTGGGACTATAGAACAGATTGGCTCAGGTGCCCAGAACATTAAAGAAAATAAATTAACATCCACCATGTAGAAATATAATAAATGAATTTGTTTGGATAGATAAGACTTATGTGATAATACTGGCATCAAAATCCTGCGTATTAGAAGAAAATGTTATTTTCCTCATTTTATTGATGGACCTCCTTGCACCTACTATTTATTCAATTTGTGTGCCTTGGTCAGGCCAGTTTTGCTAGGTATTGATGCAACTTTTTTTAACCCAACAAAAAAAGCCCTGAAATAGCCATAATTACATCATAAGAGTAATAAAATACTTCATATGCATTATCTACTTCAGGTAGTAAGCCCCACTAGATCAGAAATTCTTCCTTAGTCAGTGATTTCAGAGGGTGCTAGTGGCAAAGCTTTTTGGCTGTACCAGCCATGTTTTATCTCGTCTTGAGATACCAGTCCTCTTAAGAGTAAATGGACACTGAGCTTTGTAAAGGCGAACCAGTGCCATCCGGGTAGTATCCTTTGTGTAATATCTCCGAGGGTTTGTGAGGAGCATGGGTAGTTCACAGACAGGAAGAGTGTTGTATGTGCCATGCAGTTTGCTCATGGGATTTGAGGTAATCTTGGCACCATATAAAAATAGGACTGAAATGATTTCTGATGTGTTTACCACTTGGCTAATTAAAGAACCAGGAACTTCCTCTTATCTAATTATATTGAAAAAAAATGTATTATTATTTTTTTTTAAATGAGGCTTTAGGACAAAAATTGATCCAGTTAGGACAATATCACCGTTAATTATTACATTTTTGATTGGTCTTAGTAGGACATATAACCTGTGGTTATTGTTCCAGTGCTATAATAGTAAGATAACAAGCCTTATATAAATTCATGACTCGATTTTATAAGTTATAAACAAATTCATCACCAGATGAAGTAAATAAAATATAGAAGGACAGCAACTCGGTAAAAGCCAAGTATAAAATTTAAGGCAATTAAGGTTGACTAAAACATAAGGTTTAATAGATAAGTACTTAACAGTTTGAGTTTAAAACTTAAATTACCAAAATTGAACTGTTTACAATAGCTACTTAATAGATTGTATAGAGATTAGTGGTTCCTGTGTTTGGTGAGAAAAGCTTAAATTACATTGTTTTCCAGAACAGAAATCCAGAAAATTTATTATTTGTTTGGTTTGTTTTCTTCCCTCTAACTTCTAATATACTGTAATTTTAGGCTAAAAAGAAAGACAAGAAAGATGGAGGGGAAAAAATAATCACTGATTATTTCTGCTGCAGAATGGTGATTCGTAAAAGGGATAATATAGCTGTGACATGATGAAGCTTGCTAATACAAATTTACATGAAGTTCATCCTCTAAAGGAGAAAAAAAGCAAGGTTAAAATTCAATTAAGTCTTGTTTTTAGAATTAAGTGAACCTAATTATTGCTGTTTGTGTAGTTTTTACTACAGGTTTTCTTTTGTACATCTAATTAAATGTCAGCAACCAATGAACTGGTCATTATGAAGAGATAATTGACCACTATAGCTCGTTCACTTTCCCTTAGGGAAGAGAGAGATACCATATTTTATGAAGGTTGATTGTCTCATGTTAATGGTCATCTCAATTTAACATTTCTGTAAATGGAGTCTTCATTTTTCATTTGTGCAGCTGGCAGACTTTTATATTCTTTATATATCTAAAAGAAATTAAAAACCAACTTGCAGTGCCACAGACATATATCAAGGGAAAACTGCCAAACATGTCTAATTGGAAAGTGAAAAGAAAAAGTTTTTTGTTGAGATAAAGGTCAATAAAGTTGTAAAAGAAGCCAACAAAGCTTTAATATATTTATGACTTGGCAGCTAGCTAGAGCGAATTGGGCAGACCCAGTGACTCCAGCTGAAATCATAATTATTAAGAAAGGTACAAGCCTGCTCTGCAGCTGAAGTGTTTGCATTTCATTATGGTATTTATACACTTCTCTCAATCTGAACTTCACTGTATTTTCAAAAAACAAAGAAACATTTTCCTGTTGTTTTTTAGTTATTTCTCAGTTTGCAGAAAAATGTTATTATTTCATCTTTGTTTTCAAGCAACATTATGTACTGCTTTTTTACTAACATTTGATCTTCCTCAATGAACCATGATCTCAGAGTTCAAGAGAGGCCATTAATAAAAGCCCAAAGCCAGTTAGATATTGTCACACCTTTCTACTCTGAAGTTAAAAGGTTGAAATTATGGTCTAAAGAAACAAAGCAAGATAGAGATAATATCTTCAAGAGGAGACAGTAATTTGCTTTATCTTTTCTCATATTAACTTATCTTAAAAATAATACTGATGTACAACATTTGTAAATAAGCTTGATAAAGCACACACAAAAAATATAGGGAATACTGCTAATAAAAGCTATTTGATAAACTGTCAGTTTTGTAATACTGTCATTGAACATCTCAAAGCTATTCTGGTCACTGCAAAAACACACAGTAAGAAATGGTTCCTATTGAAATTATACTAGATGACAAATTTTTGGAGAGGTTAGTGAGTGTGGAACAGTTCTGGAAAGCTGCATTCATGACTTTATGCAGAAGCACCGAGGGTTCACAGCAGCTGGAGATAGACAGCCCTTACAATTGGAAGATTTCTGAGGCAGTAAAAACACATGTAACTTTGGGGATGAAGGAAATCATGTTAGTGCTCTAAAGGTGACCAGGGCATCTGTACTGAAAAATTAACCCCGTTAAAGAGAAGAAAAACATGTTTCTATTTTTCACATTAAAAATGAGGAGCAGAACATTTGCTATGCTTTGGTTTTGCTAACTTACACCCTACAGCTAGTCCCTGACCTCAGCAGAGATGCAAGGATAACACTGACCTCAGCAATAGTCTTTTCCTGCACTCAGAACTTCTGAAGATTTTAAAAGCAAGCATGAACAATTTTCATCAATTAAATAATTCTAATTGATCAGTAATTTCATAGCCGATACAGATTTTGCTCATAGCCTGAAGGCTATGCCCAGTATTGGTAGAGTGACAGATTCAATACTAATTCTGTCCAATTGTTACAGATTTTTTATTTTTAATATTTCATCTTCAGTCTTATATCCCAGTGTTATATACCATAAGTCTTGACTAATGTCTATCCAAAAAAATTCTGTGCTTTAGTATTGCGGCAGTGGTATAAAATTTCACCTTCAACATCAATGTGAAATTGTTAATATGAAATATGTCTTTTTAAAATATGACTTCTGGTATCCTTTGGCATATGCATGATGCAAACTCAAAAGTTTTCATCCAAAGTTACTAATCTGGAGGTAAATAAAACCCCATATTTTAAGCTATCAAAAAGGTCTGCATGAGAGCCAGAAGAGGATTATAGATTTTGACGCTCTGGGCATCCATTAAATCCTCACAATGAGAAGTAAAATACACACATTGGAAACAGGAATTCTGGTGTTGGAAAATGCAGCTGACAACACCAAATTATAATTCTTTTAAAACCTTTACGAACTGTGATACATATAGGGTATATATGTATCTCCCATCTGCTCCTTGAGATGAAAGTGAACTATCTAGTCAAGAATGGAAATGAACTATCTGCATCAGTGATTTCTTATGTCTAAACAAGCTAGATCTTTTCCAGAAAAGCAGGGTTCTTTTTTTCAGTCTGGGCCTGTTGTTTCTGGGACACATGACAGTATCTCTATATGATATTTTGCTTATCATCCTGATCTAATAGCTTGGTGGTTTCTGATCTTTTTCATGATGTAGATATACCCGGACAATATTGTAAGCAGAGTCAAATAGTCCCTCGCTTAAATCTTTAGATGGTATTTATGTATCTCTTTGAAAAATGAATGAGGAAAAGAACATTCACAGCTTTGTATCATGGCTACCTGAACTTACTTTTCAATCCAGATTCCTGTTTCAATTCTTATATTACAGATCATTAATTATAGAAGACAAAGAGCTGTATTTTTAAAGTCACTTTATCAGGTAAATTGTAAAAAGGGATAGATAGTCCCCCTAAAAAGTCCTTAAAACAGACGGGAAACTGGTTTAAGACAAATAGACAAAACTCATCAAGCAAATTGAATATTTTTTTTGTACATCCTTTTTCTCAGAAAATCCCCTATTGTTTTCTGCCCACAATATTTTCAGCGAAGGGTAAGATACTCCAAACCTGGAAAGCTCTGATGAATTAAGTCCAGCAACATTTTCAGTGAAAATAGTTTGGATACCTCTCTGAAAATTTAGGGAAAAAGGGAGAGAGGTGGGAATAAATTAATTTTTGAACAGTTCCAGTATTAAATCAGTCTTTCAGGATTTTATATTCCTTTTAATAGTTCTTTTATTATTGAGTTATAAGGCTATAATTTACATCAAGACATTGAGTTCATTGGATTAAAGAAAAAGCTTATCTCCTTATCATGAAAAAAACCCCAGAGACTATTCAAATTATCTGCTGAAGTAAGAACATACTCCATTTAATATTCTCTTATTCTTTTACTGAACTCAAAGTAAGCAAAGCACAGCTAATTTCCCAAAAAATAGACCCATGACTGTAGCACTATGCAAAAGTATATACAGATATGTGTCTTTTGTTACAGGACTCCTTAATTTTCAGCACAAATTCTTTAACTTTTTTTCATTTTTTTTTTTTCCCATTGTGTTGTGGACCTGCCTTTGAAAACCATTTGTTTTTGCCAGGGAATGATAATATCCTAATTTTGAATATATGTGTAAGATCAGTTGCAATCAACAGTGCTTTAACTGATTATGACCCCAAATACTTCAAGTCCTCCAACTTTCTTTCCATTACAAATTGCATATAAAAAAAATGTTTCTGGTAAGGAGCTATATAGATTTAGTATTATTTTTACAGAACCCATGCATACTGTAGAAATATGGCAAATGAATATACCTAAATAGGTCCCATTTAGAAGATTACTAGAGTTTTCAACATTCCCTCTGATCTGTTTTAGACGAGCACAGGCTGACCCCAGAGACTCAGGGCACTATCTGACTCCTCTGTTCAGGAGGCCACTGTAGAGTGTGGAGTTTCCCATCTATTTCTCTTTTATGCATTTATTTTTGACCAGTTTGAGAGTAGTGGCCTCTTGCATGCCACTCCAAAGGTGATCTGCCCTGACTTCCATTTCTACGTGTAACTTAGTATGTGAAATTTCTCTCTGGGATCTCAACCCTCCTGAACTTTAGGCAACCCTTCTCATCTTTTAATTCATTTTTGTCCTGGGTGTCAGTAGGTACACATCTGAGTCACAACAACATTGTAAGTGAAATTTGTGACACTTTATTAAAGGAATCGAGTGGGTTTATTTTATTTTTTTTGTTCACTGAAATGGTAAATTTACATAGAAAATTATATAGATAATCATTTAAGAGGATGGAGGAATTTTTTGATAGATCTGTGAATAAAGGTAAAGCTGCAAAATTCCCAGTTTGAAATTACAACTTTACTACTGGCTTCATGTTTATCATCCACAATAGAAGCATTCATATTTGCTTCCGTAAATTAAGAACATGCAACAGAACCAATTTAGAAGTCCAATATCAAAAGAATCAAGTTGTCTAGTTACTTTAACTGTGATGCCAAGTTCTTGCAATAGTTATGGCCATCTGGGTTGGATAATTAACATTACAAAAACAATATTCAAATACAGAAGTCTTTGTGTATTTAACACAGATGTAGGCTCATCTGAAGCAAAAAGTACTAGGAATAAAACTGTGGAAATTTGAGAAAGTGGACAAATTAATGTTTTAGAAGCATTAAAAGAGCTTCTTCAATATTCTGAAGACCTAGAGAGAAAACTTCTTTAACTGTATAATCTAGACAATATATGACTCAGACAATGAACACTTTTCCTTTGACACATCATCTCATAATCAGTCATTCATATCTCCTGTGTTGTTTGAGTTCTGCTTTTGCAAAAGTTACTCTGTTCGAAGTATACAATACAGTATGTTGTCTTAAATTATTTTTATCCTATGGTCAACAAAAAATATACAACACGCTATCAAAAAAAAATAATGCTGAAATGAGAATATCTTTCATGAAAAGGAGTGGCTTCAAAGGCCGGTAAATGAGACAAATATTAGCCCTGATGTACAGGCCTTTCTTCAGAATACAACTTTAGCTCCAGTAAACAAATCTGAGTAATGTATTAATTTTCCCACAAATAGCAAATTAAAATATACATACAATCCAATACTGTACTTAGAGAGGAAAGGTTTATTAAAGTAGCTTTATATTAAGGCAGAACTGAATTTTACAGAAACTGCTTGACACATACCTGTAAAAGCCATCATTATTGTAGGATGACAAATCGGGGGGGGGAGGTAGGGTGGGGACTATTTGACTCTACTGTCCTTCCACTTGAAAATGGGCTACGCGTGAGGGAAATTATTTATTTATTTACAACTTCCTTCTTACTTAGCATGATAGTGTATGAGATCTCAGCTTCCTGCACTTTTCCATATACTACTCATGTATACCAAATAAGGGACCAGTTGAGCTCATAGTGCTCTTCTGTGTGGTTACAATAATCTCCCTTTACATCATTTTACTTTCACAATAATAAAAATTATTGTAGTAATAGCTCATAGCTCACACTTTTAAGAAACAGCAAACCAATGACACTAAGGTTTGGCTGCATAGCCCTGAAATTTCTAAGTGACAAATGAATGGCTGCGTGAGAGACAAGATTGTATCTACAGCTTACCTAGGCCTGGACCACTGCTTTAACTAATGTGCTTTCTTAAAATGTCAGCTCATATTTGGGATGAGATTCCCATCCTGTTACCTAACATGGAAGGTTTAAGTAAGGATGTAAGAATATCAAAGTAAGCTGTAAGTTATACTCAGTAAATGTGCTGGTCATTCAAGATGTAAAGAATTTGGATTTGAAAATGGTTCTATCACTTGCAGTTTCCCCAAAACTACTTCATCTTTTTAGAGAACAGATGCTCAGCCCTGCTGATATATGGCTGAAACATATGGCTGTGGATCTTCAAGTTAGGAAAGATATAAATAAAATATGCATGACTTGAAATAATATCTACAACACTATACATATAGCTGTTTTAGCAAAAGGCCAAATTAGGATGGCTAAATATTTATTGAGACAAAGAAAATATTGTACTATTGTTTTGGCACAGAGATAGAAAGGAGATAGTTCAGTATTGGGTGGAATTCCATACCAACACCTTGTCTGTTTGCAACTGCCCAATCCTAAAAAGACCTCAAAAGATGTAAAATCATGGGTAGCAATATGCATTTCTTAAGAACTGTCAGAAGGGAACATGCCAAAAATCCCAGCTGTCCTATAAAAGTATTTGTGAATTGCTTCATCAAAATAGTAATTTAGTCTATAGACTAGAAATGAAAAATTATATTTTTAGATTCAAATGTATACTAAGAAATAAAGTAAAAGCTATGATTTTTTTTACTGAGGTAGAAGTTAATGCAAACAGTGTTTAAGATATAGTTGAATAATGTACTCAGATGTCATGGTCAATTCAAATCCTTTTTATTAGAAGTAGCTTTGCAGCTGGCTATAGCATCTGTTGGTGAAGCTATCAGGCTTACAGGAAGAGTCTGCAAGTTTCCTTCATCATTTTAGAACATAATGTAAAATGTCTATGATACAATGTTTTAAAATAATGTGATCATATTATGTTACTTTTTTTTTTTTTTTAAACAGGAATCAATCAAGAAATCAACACAACTATGTTCCAGAGAGTGAAGATGTAATATAGAACTTTCCTTGAAAGAGAGTGTAATGACCTCAATGCATTTTTGGCACTGGGAAAAAATAGCACTGTATTACTCTCTACTTTTGTAGCTAGACGTAATTATAACATACACTAGATTAATTATTTTGGGCCATAAAAATCTTGGAAAACTGATGGCTATTTTTATTTTGTTTTGTCCTTGCTTGATTGAATTTGATTTAATTTGGAAGGAAGGAGAAAGAAAAGGTCTTTGCTCTGATCTTCAGTGGGACCAAGGTTGGAAAAAAAAAGCGTACTGCTCCTGGAAAACAAGTTCAATGTATCTTCACAATCAGAGGACACCTGAATAGTGGGTGTAGTTAGGTGGAAATTCTTGCTTGCCATAGAATGAGAGGCAGGATCTCATTTATCTACCATTTTTGGTTTGGTGTTCTACCAACAGTAGCCTAAATGCATTACAGCATACATGTATTTAGTGCTTAGAAAGAATATTACTCTAGAAATTATTTGTGTCTCACAACATGTCTCACATTTGCGGATATGGGTCAAAAGGTTAATAAACTTTTTCCACTGTAGCAAAGAAGTATACATCTTCTCATATTCATGAAGACAGAGATTAAGAATTTATTATATTTACATTCTCTCAGTTATTATTAATATTAATGAAATATAAATATATACTAATATAATAAAGTATTAGTAAAAATTATAAAAAATAATACAAATGCTTTAATAAAACAGTACAGGGAAAGTATCATAAAAGTGAACAAACTTTTTTTGAAGAGAGAGGAAGCAATGCTAGGTTAGAAAGTCATGTTTCTTCCCTTAAAGGCTATCTTAAGTTTATTCTTCCACCTTTTGTTTCCCTTGAATGTGGGTCAGTGTTAAACTGGGTCAGAATATAACTCTCCATTTCCTACTGCATGTTCTGGTTCATGATCTCAAAACCCCTTAAATAAATCTTCACCTGTGAGTTTTGCATACACTTTCAATGTCTTCTAAAGAGTCTCTCTCTTACCAACCCATAATGGATATTTAGGTGACTTTTTCTTGACTACAGAATACTTACTTTTAAAAGTCCAATGAAGAAATCAGTCTCACAGAAAAAAAAAAAATTGTCATATACCTCTACACAATATCTAACATATATCATATTATACTTCCTTTACAAGTGCAAAAATTTACTAGCATTTTTTTTTCTGGCCAGGGTATGTTTTACAAATGTAAAAGCCAATTCTACAATGAAATTTGATGAGGTAAGTCCTTGTGGCACATGTGATGCTTAAATTGAGCATGTAGCCCAAGAAGACTCCAGATTGCATCCAGATCTGTAGCCATATATCCTTTTTGATTGTGATTCAATGAATCTCACATCAACACTATTTCAGTAATGGACAACACTGACAAAATGTGTCACTTCAAGAAGTTCTGAAAATCCAGTTTCTATCAGGTGAAAGAAGTGCTTAAAACCTAGAATATCCCACAGAGTAGCAATTACATTTTGATCACAAAGGCATAAAGTAAATATAAAGATTTTAAAATTTTGTTGCACTATTATGGAGCTATGGTATGCTGATTCCTAAAGGTAAGAAAAGCATCTCTGAAGTCAGTATGTTACTTAGTAAAGAGACAGCAAATCTGTTGCAGTTGGTTTCCTTTGCCTATTTATGACCTCCAAAAATATGTCAGTTTGTAGAGAACCTGCCTGGTTTAAACAAAGCTCAGTGGAGAAATGAGGTAAGGTTTACAGGGTTCTCTCCAATACAGCCAAAGCATTATACCTTTGTTCAAATGCTCATTAACAAGGAGCCAATCAATGTAAAAAGTGTATAGATGATAGAAGCCAAGGACATGTACATGTTGTCTACACAAACTTCTATCATGCTTGTGTAGCTTTTGCTCCTAGCTCCACTATAAGTGCTGCATTTAAATAAAAAAAAAAAAATCACAAAGTTCTTATTATGTGATTTAAAGCAGAAGCTGAGATTGAACACCCTTAGTCTAGTTGTTTTCAGTGTGGAGCAGACAATGACAATAAGGAAAAAAAAAAAAAGATCATATCCTTAACCAATATGCACTGGTGAAACTGGTTATCCTACAAGTAACTGATTTTTGAAAAAACAGACCAAACCACTGACTTAAAAATATGGCCCATGAGGCTTTTTCAATGGCTATTAAGGTGACACTATTTTGAAAACATTATTTTTTACTCCTTTTTGTGCAGGAGTATATAAGCATCCAGTCCCATTTAAAAAATGTAAATAATTTAAGTAATATTTTAATTTACTTTTCTAATAAATTTATCAATATAGAATCACTTTTCAGAGCACTTTATCAATGACTTAGTAATATGTCAAACTTACAACTTCAGATCAAACCCAAAAAACAACATCTTCAAAAGTCACCGTAAAATTTACACAACATCTCGTGTCTGACAACCTCATGGATTGGAAATTATTTCAAGGTTATATGAGAAAGAGGACAAAATTCCTCTCTCTCCTGAGGTGTGCTGGTTTGCTTTACTACTAATCCATGCTCAGATACGTACATGTAGAAAACATTTATTTACAGAGAATGCTACCTTAATCCTGATTCTTTATTCTCACTGTTTTTATTCCTTATGCAAGCTTCAGTCATGATGATGCTTATGTGGCAACACCACTATTAAGTGTTGTGTTTGAATAAATAAATGTAACAATAGTACAGAGTTCTTAAAGTGCCACTAAAAAGTCCTACAATTTAGTGCTACTTATGAGAAGTATCTAGCAGCTTCCTTCTACATTCCCTCTGCAAGATACCTGTCAGCATATTCAAAGTGAAAGATCAGCTTATTGTAAAACTTTGGAATGAAATTGGTATGCAGCTTGTCAGGCAGAGGGTGAAGAAATAATCTTTTTTGAAGAGTACAACATCCTTATTACAGAGAGGGAGGCAAGAGGGAGAGAACTTGTGTGCACGCTTCAGTGAGTCAGCGCAGCAAACATACAAAATTGTGAGTGTTATTGAGCATTTAACCTCTTGCATACTAAGGGTCATTGAACTTTATTTGCAGTGATAATACTGCAGGATTCTTGGATATAGCTTGTATCTGAAATGAAAGTAATTTTTCAGCCATTTATGTGAAAAAAAAATGCTTCTGCCAAAAAAAAAGTCAAGTTGGGAATAATTTATGACAGTAAGGAAATGCGAATTAGTAAAAATAATTTCTATCTTCTCTCTGTGGTTTGCAGTATTGTACATTTCGCAGTATAATCGTTCTTTAACAGACAGAACTGAGGTGCCAATAGCAATAGAAGAATTTCTGCTGATGATGCATGGCTTGTTATCAAAAATACTGTCTGAATTTATATTGCAATGAAGGCAGTGGCTCAGGATCTGAGCCTTCTGATCTTCTTTTATCTACTGCAGTAGATAAAAGGTCATATGCATTCCGTATGTTGAACAAACGGATCATGGGAACATTGCCGCTTTAAAGGAGAGAGAAAGATGTTATCAATATTTTAGGAGACTTACAGAAGGACAAATTTTTTTTCTTAATGAAGAGGTATTTCAGAATGTGAAGTTCTCTCTCCGTATGTTTACATAAAGTGGGGAATTATCACCATCATTTAAAATAAGCCCAATGAGATGTGTTGCAGACATTGTCAAAGTCTTCCTGACATTCTTGTACCCCTACCCCCTGGTATTACTGTTGATAATGAAGAACTGATTTTAAGTATGGTAATCCATTACAAATTTTGTAGACAATATACTGACATCAGATTAGATTTTTAAAGATGGTGGTATTGTGGAGCAAAATGTTGAACCCTAAGTTATTTACAATATATGAAACCAAAAATAGTGCTAGTGTAACATATTCCATAAAAAGATACCTACTTCTAGAATTGTAGTTTAAATTTTCTTCTTAGAAAATTAAGAAAACTCCTACTTTTTGGGGAACAGGAAAATTAGTTGAAACTGTGCTGAGGTCACAGAACATTCTGACATCTAGTAGCTCTTAAAAATAACAAAACACAACAAGAACTCTCACACTCAAATGAAGAAAAAAATTTAAAAGTTCTTGTTCTTCATTTACAAATTCTACTCAGAAATTAGAAGATCAGAAGGAAAAAATGAGATATAGATCATGCTTAACAGCTTTTAATTCTTCACGCGAAGAATTACACATGAAGCAAACATTTGAAAAACGACTTCCTTCTAGAGAGGAAGACAGCAAATGCTAAGGGCAAATCATACCAGTGAAAAGTTTAGCAAAATGAGGGTAGCATATAAGTTTACGCATAATGAAGGATTTCACTGGCTGCAGGACAAGTTGTAGATGGGTTTAAACACTAACTTTGAATGTCAGGGATTTTTCTCCACTGTGTTTGTTTAAATTTTTGCAAGTAAGGGAGAAGAAAAAATATTCCTTCATTTCATTCAATTCCTAAAACATCCCTTTCCTGGCCTTTTAAATCTTTGTTCCAAGATTATTTCAAATGGAAGGCAAGAGTGAAGGGAAAATCTGCTTAATTATCACGCTGAGCACAGTGACATTTTCCCCCAAGCAAAGACATGCAGGAAGAGGCTCTCACATCTTCTAGTACCCATTCTCAGCTGGCTCAGTCACTTGTGAAATGTTTGCCAGCCTCTATCCTGGATGCTCTGAACAAATATTGCAGTGCTCTGGTACAACATTCAACATGAATAGGGCAAAAGAACATGGAATACCATTTCCAACACTTTCCTCAGGAAAGCATTTTATTTCATCCGTTTTCAGTTGAAAACAACAAGAGATCCTTCCTCCAGAAAAATATTCCTGTTTCATCAATTTCATTAGCACAGCTAGGGAGCTCCAACTGGGTACCAAATGGTATGGCTTACATTCATGTATGTATTTTCTGCCATATGTCAAATTGTTGTCTGTCTGTTGAGAATATTATAGTTCTGGCTGATTCAGCACAGTGAACAATCCACAGCCAAACATTCAGAAATCTGTGCTTAAGGCAAGAAGTAAGGATTTCCATGTCAGTCATTTTTATTTGCAAAGATAAAGAAAATCACTGGTTTATGAATGTCTGAAAGAACTGAAGTTCCCATATAATTCTTACTTATACAGGATAATAAAAATACATCACATATTACAAAGAAATGCATGATAACTCCACAAGCAATTGTGGATTTCTTTACAGACCTAAACAAAATTTTGTAACTATTTTCCACAGGTCTAAGATTTAAGTTAATTTTGCTAAGAAAAAAAAAATATTAAAAGCATCGACAGGTTTTATCTGTCTGCAGCATATTTTTTGTAATGTTTTCTTATGATAAATATGTTTCCATAGTCTATAAATACCTGAGATTTTTCCTTGAACAGTTCAAAGAAAGTATAGAATTGCAAAAGGTATCCTAAATATTTATAAAATTGAGCAATGGCGTAGAACAGAAAATAACAAAATCTTTACACTGTCTGCTCTGCTCAGCATTTTGCAAGCTACCATGTTGAGTACTTTAGCTATGACAGTGATATAGGAGATATTTCTGAGAAAATAAAGGTGCAAAAGATGAATCATAAGTCTCTACAAAACAATATCACATTAAAAGTGAGATTTAAGAACAATCTAAAGAAGCAGCTTTGGGTTCAGTATCTAACATTACCAGAAAAGTGAAATTCCCATGAAGCAGTGCTCTGTCACCATGGCAACCTCGCAAGGTAGCACAAAAGGGTTCATCTTTATGCAACACGGTTTTATAAAATCTATCATCTTAAATGTGACAGCATGTACTCTTTTGGGTCTGCTGTGACACCACAATGCATAGGAGTTATTAAATATAACCAATGCCTCATTTATTATCAGTCAAAGAAGTTACCTTTTAAATGCAAATGTTTAAAATTAAAATGAAGGGTTTAATCAGTAAAGCTCCCCAACCTTAAATTACCATGGGGAGAGTAACAATATCAGCTTTGCCGACATTCTGTTTTAAATATACTTAAAATTATAAAATAGTAATACTAAGATATATGCTTATTTTTGACAACTGTGACATGAACTTTAGAGGTAAAACTAATAAAAGCAGTATGACCATGGTCTTTTGAAATAAAACCCTATAATCTCAAAGCATAAAAACTATAATAATATACTAATAAGTGATTACAAAGAGGATTACAGTGCAACCTAGAGAGTATATCTTTCATAATTTTTAATACACTCTTTTTTAACACAAAAATAAAATTTATTAAATTTAAAATATGCTTGAGAGCAAGGTTACCAGTCAAAACTGCATCAAGTGCTCCAGGTTAATTTGACTCAAGTTATTTTCTACACAATATCTAATTGTGAATGGCTCTGCCTATTGATCTCTTGCTTGGATCAATAACTTTTTGCCATCTCTGTGAAACATAGGGAGAAAAGAGAAAAGAAATTGTAATAGATTTCTTGCACAGAGGCAGGTTTCTCTTTCTTTTTCTACGGATGTTATTTCTGATTTTAGAAAATCATACAAAACAAAATCTCCCAAGGAATTAAACAAAAGTAGGTAAACTGTAATGAATCAAAAAACTTTCAAATACTGTGTTGAGGGCTTATTTTTCCTAATGCTTTTTTTCTTTTTTTTTTCATACAACTTGTATAAGTCTAGAGAAAGATATTTTAAATGACCTTTAGGACATCTGAACATGCACAATCCTGGCTTCGTGAATGTAAAGAAAATCCATAAGTAACCTTCTTCTCATGAAATTACACCATAAAAGAGTATTTTCTTTTTTTCTGCCATATTAGGGTATAAGCTTATGAATGAACTCAGGCACGGACTCAGAATAGAAATATACATCCTGATGCAGCTTGACTGCATCCTGATAGCGGTGTGACTAACAAGCATGTCTCTTAAGCAAATGTCTCTGTATGTCAGCAATACAATTTACATTCTTCAGAAGTAAGCTGTTCAAATAGGACTCAGGTTTTGAGAATAATTAGGGAAGGCGCAGATGTACTTTTTAAATAAATATAAAATATAGTCTTAATAAGGACATAAAGGAAAGTCAGGATTATCTGAGGACCCATCTTCTCAACTAAGTACTTTTTGAATTCCAACTGACTTTGTTACAGAGGAAAAAAAAATAAAAAAAAAGAGAAACAGAAACATAGCATAAAAACATAACATAGAAATGTTTGTGTTGGAAGGCACCTCTAGAGGTCATCTAGTCCAACCCCCCTGCTGAGAGCAGGGGCATCCTCAACTAGAGGATAAGCACAAGACAGCACTTTTCCAGGTTTGCTGCATCCTTCCACAGGACTCTGGTGACAGATTCTGGGACTTAACCCCAGCAGGAAAGGAAGCCTTGCATCACATAAAGTTGGCAAACAGGCTCTTTGGCACCACTTCATATTACACTGCCATAAAGGAGGGCCTCACTCAAGAAGCACTGTTTCCCTTCAATCCCTTGATGCAATAATGGGACATTCAAAGTTGCAGAATTTGTCATTAGTATCTGAGGTGGCCCCAAATTTGACAGGAGCTGAATTAGGTCCTAGCTCCTAGCAGAATTTATGAAACAGTGTAAGGATTCATAGCATATACTTGTTGGCTCTTTTGCCCTATTTTTGCCCTCCAATTATTTACACAAACATAGAGCTTTATAAATGGGCATCTAAGACCTCATTCTTGAAAGTGATTACGAACAAAGGAAAAAATATTCAGCATAATGTAAGAAGACCAATAAAAAAGTCTGTAAATGGCATCCACAGCCTCAGAGTCTTTCAAAGATTAATACCTTGAAAGTGTTATTACTGCTCACCTGACATGCACAATGCCACTATTAAGATTTCATGTTGAAGGAGCTGTAAATTGGATAGTCAAGACCCACCAATATTAGTTAAGTAGCTGCTGTTCCAACCCCAGAGCAAATCTGAACAGGAAGGATGTAAATGTCAAATACAGCAGCTTGGCTTTGGGTACTAGGACCTAGACCACATTTTGTGAGTCCTATATTTGTAGTTGAACTATTCAGACACCTAAATCATATATTTCTTCTTTTAAACCCCATATCTCTTTAAAAACAAACATGTAAGTTATTCGGACAAACAGTAATATTTAAAGCTTTATAGTCTACAGCAACCAAAACTAGATTGATGTTGAAAACCTGCTTAGCAAATTTATGCTTTTCCTTGCATCATACAATGGAGCCTTGTTTGATTGACTACAACTTTTTTTTTCGGAAAGTGCATGATGAATAGCCAGAATCAATTGTCAGAAGATTCTGATCAATTTTGTCTTAACAAAATACTCCCAGCTTTGAAAGCAATTTCATCTCAGCACTGCTGGTATTAAAACTGTACTTTGAATAATATAGTATTGTATCTTCATCTGTGTTCTAATTTGAATACAGTAATTAACACTAACTGCTTAGTATCTTTGATTATGAAATAATTTATAATACTTGCTGAACTTGATAACTATCATCTAATTTATTCTCTACCATAAATTTGTGACCTAATCTATTTTTGTAACTAGGGTAGTTTGTATATGCTTTTGCAAATACTAATGGCTGATAAATGGCAATTTTCTTCCTCTGTATTTCACATATTAGGAAAAAAAAAAGGAAAGAAAATTTGTAGCAATTCTTTTGAAGTTCTATAAGATGTATACCTTTAAATCTTGACAAATAATAATGCTGAACTGCCAAACTCATTTTAATCAATGAGTTTTGCCATGGATGTCAGTGAGGCTAGGATATTGCCTTTACAGAGTTTAACTAATGAACAAGATCACAGAGAGATTATTGATTCAAAGTAGAATGAAGGCTATTTCATAAAGCTCAGAGGAAAAATGTCGATATATTTAAAGTTTTGAGGTATCCGAGTAATTGGATTTTAAATTGTTTCAGTCAATATAAAGCCTCAAAAAGGAATTTATATAAACAGAAAATCAGTGACTTCAGTCTTTAACTCTTCAAATTACTCTGTCATCACATAGATTATAATGTCTATCTATTATAAACATTTAAAAACTCTACATGTTTTTAGATTATTCTAAATTTAAAGTATATTTTAATGCCATAACTTGCCATAGTCCAAATTCTTAAAGACTTACATTGAACTCCAGAATTAAAAACATGCCTTCAGCAGCTATTGGCTATTTCAAGGCATAGATTGAGGGATGTATATTTTCATTTCTTAGAAGTGAAGAAGAGAGAATGCACTATACAAGAAAGAAAGGTCATTGCAAAGCAATACTGCAAGTAAAAAAAAAAATAAAAAATCAAGCAACACCCCAGTATTAAAGCCATAGTAATATTAGCTATATTGGTGACCCTTTTCATTACTGTCACTCTGAACACAAATCAAATTTCTACCATATCAGCCTGGCAATAATATCTGTAGGCTGGATGAAGGAGAATGGGTGGGTCTTTTTCCATTTTTCTATGAACGGCTCAATGGTAAGAGCAGCTCTCACAATTTACCACATAAGCAAATTAGTAGCTGATATAATACCTGGTTTCATGGCAGAAGATTGGGTTTTATACAGTTATATCCAGTACCTTTACAATAAATAATACCACAGTCTTCCTCTGTCTCATCCCTTACATATTTAGATCAATGAAGGATCTAAATTTTCTCATTGTAAAGATAGTGGGTTTCACACATCTATGCCCCAGCAACAGCTCTGCCAAAACCTGAATTCACCACAGAGGTAGCTACATTCAGGAGATTCTGCCTACTGAGGACTTCTGCTTAATAGAAAGGTGTCTTTTGATATGTGACCTACCGTCGACAGCTTCTTTCATCACTTGACCACAATGGACTTACTGCATGACAGTTTTGCCTGCATTTCTATCTCTGCTTTCCTAGTTTTAGACTCACCACTCCTAGCAACAGAAGAGAACGTATCTACAGGAAAATTTGGCTCCAGTTTTAATAAAGCATTTTATATAAAAACTGCCAAATTCCATTCTGCATCATGTTTGTGAGTTGAAATCCTGCTCAAGAAAGTGGGAGTGTTTCCCATAGCTGAACAATAATACTGGGACATAAGGCATCAGTTGTTTTTGTTCCTTCACTCCAAAACAGAATAGTAGAAATTCAACAGAATATTCAAAAGAAGTCAAATCATGAAAACAATACTTTGTCATCTCTGTCCTTATTTGATATATTAAAGACAGTGAAAAAAGGAGCACTTATTGATGGTAAGCTCACAGCTATATGTGCATTCTTTCTTTCAGACAACTGAAAACTGGATGATAACATAAACAGTTTGATAATGAGGTGGATTCGCCATACAAAAAAAAAGTAGTTATTATCTGACATTTGATAATATAATCCATATACAAACTCTCAATGGATTTGTAAGGCATTTTCCCCCAGTCCAACCTTCTATACAAGGTGTTTTATTAAATCATTGCAAGTTGGTCTGTAATTCTAGAAATTCACCTCTTCCATTTGCAGAAGGCTACATTTGATAGTTAAAATAGAACCTCAGACTTTTCTTTACAATATGATATGCCAAACTAAATGTGTTGCATAGCACCTCATTCAGCACACTTCAATTTTCATACTATTATTGACTTTTATAACAGCAGATGAGTGCTGAACTTCTGAGTACTGGAAGGGAAGTAAATTTACACCCCACATATTTTAGGGCAATCAAAATCTTAAATCTTTTCTGAGTGAGTCTCAGTCAGCAGCAATAAGATTTGTGTGTGTGAGATTTTACCGTTCCTCTGGTGATTCTGCCCTCTCTGCTGGATCAATTTGTTGCATGGCAGCAATTCTGCTTGCCATACTTGAGACTCCATGCTACAGCCTAGTGCTATTCCCAGCTTTGGTATTAGCTGTAATGTAAAGATTTTACATATTGCTGCAATCTTAATCCGTTTAGGCCTTCTTTCCAGATTCTCAATAGGCAAGAAAAGAGAGGTCTAAGCCCCAATAAAGAACTTGTCCAGTATTTATATACTAATCAAATGGTAATATAGCTCACATTTCACTGAAATACTAGAATCAGGTTAAGTCTATAACTGCCATTAAAATTATAGACACTTTTTTTCTGAAAGTACTTTGAAATTTGAGACTCAAATGTAGACGATTGCAAATTCACAACATACATTGTGACAATCACAGTTTAGACCGCACAATCTTTACTCATCCACTTCTTCAGTAACAGGAATTTCTACTACTAAAATTCCCCCAGTACCCAAAGGCATTTAATATTTTTCTATGCATTGTAGACAATCCTGTGTTCTAAGCCAAGAATGTGAATTCTGGTGAACAGGATTTCTCCAGCACTAAGGTTAGAACTCTGCTAGCTTAGCAATGGTCAGGTCCTCTTTGTAAAACTAGACTTCAATATGAAAGGATTTTTTTTTTCTGTGAAATTAATGGTAGCAAAGATTGACTGCCTCTGGATGTATAATTCAATTTGAAGAACCTGAAAAATGTTACTGAAAATCACCCCTATTTGCCAAAAGGCTGACAAGCTATTTGCACAAAACCATAGAAAGAATTCTGGGAGATGTCAATAATGAATAGGATAAATGTTCTCCAGCTTGATAACTAAAGGGAGTTTTCTGATAAATTTTAAACACATTCAGCATGCTGCATTGTGCTCTAGAGTAACTTTATATAGATATTGCTTGTAGAGTTATACAAAAAGAAGTAGCTCTGAAATAGAGCTACTTATTTTTCAGATTATTTGACATTTTAATGTGTGTAAGTAATGTTTGTACACATGTAATGTATGTATGCTATTTCCTCATAAAATGTGTACAGAAAAAAATTATGAGGCTTTTTTTTTTGTAGTATTTTCCATGTTTAGATATAAAAAATTTAACATCTTTCTTTAGGGGAATAAAAATGTTTGGACATTATATTAAAACAAACTATTTAATAATAACATATACTCTGCCTATTACTTTCTCTTCATTCTATTTCTTCTATTATATTTGGTATTAGATATGAAGCATTTGTGCTCTAAGGTCTTTTAAACTTATAAAAATGTATGTTTGCAATATGAATCTAGATACCCAATACCACCTGTAAAAGTTAGGTACATTCATACTTTTAAAAATCTATTCCTAAATGTTTATATTTTGAAGAATAGGAGATTATTTCAACTATTTCTCTTCTTTAAGGCTAAGCTATAAAAAACCTTATGAAAATTTTGTTGTAAATGGATAGAAGCTCAATTTACAAGTCAGTGGTGTAAAGGGACGAGGTAAAACTGGGTATGGCTGTTTCAGCTTGCTTACTTTAAAGGCAAACATAGTAAATACTTTCTCGTTTCTTGTTACTTTTTATGCTTATTTCTAACTTCTTTTGCCACCACTATCAATTCTTGGATTACTCAAGAGTAGCTACTTAGTTTTGACCATGGGCTAAATCTGGTTAGGCAAGGATCATAGACCTCTGTTTAAGACTTGGATTTTTCTCTTCATTAGCCTTCCTCTCTTGATATAGATCTACTTCACAACATCCTTCTTCTCCAGTAGTCTGAAAGCATGTAGTCTGAAGTACAGAAAGGTCTAATTCACTCTGAAAAGATTGCTGATGCATACGTGACGATCACATCAAGACTATAGCCTAAATATTTAATATTACTTTCAGAAGTATGAGTTAAAATACAGTAGTGAGGGAAGGAGGGTGGCTGAAGGAAGCCTTTTTCTCTAAAAAATTGTTGTCATGAACTTAATATAAGTAATTTTGTTATCAGATTAATTATGAAAATTGAAGATCTGAAAGAGTCAGAGTTGAAATGTCTTTGACAAAAATATAGCATTGTTGAACTCTGAGCATACATCAAATATGACAGAAATGCATAAGAAGGGTTCTTTCTAAAGATTAAATGAATAAACTAGATAGCTTGCATGAAGCATATCTTCCAGGTCTCTCAGGAGGTTTTCTTTACACTCTCAAGCCAAGCAAGGACCTTGTGATGCCAAAGGATTGACAAGTTTGGGTTTTGCATTTCTAAATTGCTGTCCACTCCCACAGTGACAGCACTTTCCACTTCCCATTCTTCTAATCACAAACCCCTTCCTGACCCTTTCAATATAAATAACAAAGTAGATGGGTGGCTGGTTTTATTAAAGGTTTGTTTGAACCTACTGAATATTAGAACAGTTTGTCATAAGAGAAAATACTTTGTAGGAGAGAATTATGGAGTTTTAAAGCTTTTGGAGCCATTACCATACATTTCCTCTAGCAGAGGGGAGATGCAGACAGCAGGAAAAAAAGAATGGAATAATAAAAGCTTTTATGCCATATTTCTACAGCTCTTCAGAACCTTCCTGGCTTCACTGAGACTTCACAGACACTGGTAGTTTCCAAATCTGTCTGGAAACAGATTTAAATGTCAGATGGATGAAGTTTGCCCATGTAGTTTCCTACTAAATGCCTTCACTTGTCAGGGGAAAGTTTTGAACATGGTAACCCAGAAGAGGCTGCTCTTATTACCTTGTGCCAAAGTCACACACACACAACCCTCCCCCCCACTGCAAAATTGTCACGGTTACTACAGGTAGCAAAGTGCTTCACGTAAGAAAGACAACTTTCACACTATAGGGCAAAAAAACCCCACTGTCCTTCAGGAAACATGAGGGACGAGAGATGCACAAAGTTTTAGTGAAGTTCCAGTCAGCTTTACTCATCCTTTTCATATTCACTGAGGTTTCTCCTTAGCACAAGAAAACCCTTTTCTTTTAGTCCATACTCACACTACTACCATGATCATTGGAAAAGTGAACAGCATCAGTGCATGATAATTAAGTACACCTATAATCCAATTGATATTTCACATCTCTGTGCAGGCGGTGGCTTTTAGACCACTCAAACCCTGTTCACTATTCATTCTAGTTAAACCCCCTCTACACGTACAAAATAGCTCAAAAGCAACTTGTATAGCTCCTAAAGAAACTGAAATCCAGAATAAAATAATGCTAGTTTAATAATACACACTGAAATCTACCCGGCAACAACATTCAAAGTTTTCTTCCTTTTCTTCTCTGTGTTACTATTGATAAATTTGTCTCCCCAAACCATCCCGATTGGCAGCACTGTCTGCTTTGCTTTATTCTTAGTGCCTACTTACAGGCAAAAACCCTACAATAAGCTCAAATATTGAAACAATAAGAGGGGTACCATGCAAAGATACTAAAAATACATTAATCTACCTGTTGAACTGAAGATAAAGCAATTCTGGAGTACCGGAAAGCTGTTTTTTTTCAGGATAAATAACATACCTGGGCATGTCGACAGTCATGACCACACTTCACTGATACTCAAACATCTGCTGAAACTGTCAGCAGATGCACTAAGGGCAAAATAGACATTGAGAACCATACTTGAAGGTATAGAACTGCCACTTAAGTTTTCCTCTGTCTTTCAGCATAATGACAGACATGTTGCAACCATGAACTTCATTAGTTCTCCTGCTAAAGAAAGACTCTTAGCAAACAGAGGTAGCACAGGATAAAACAAATATATAATATGTTGCAAATATAAAGACAAATGGATTGTGTGGGTTTTTTCCCTCTCATACACTCATTTATGTGAAGGTGAATATTATAATCCAGTACAAATTATAAAAAATGATCTATTTAAAAATGCTGGAGTGTTTGGGGTTGGTTTTTTGAGTGTTTTTCTTGATGTCAACTACTTTATATCAGCCTTCAAAAATATGATAGCATCCTTGTAGTGACATTTCAATATGCCCTATTCTCAAACACTTCTACTAAATTAATTATCTGAAAATATCAGACACTGCCAGTTCTGAGGGATGACACTGAGCCCAAGCAGGAAGCTGCTTGCAGAGCTTCTGAAGTCTTCACACTCACTGTACAGCAGCACAGGAGGAACTATGGGCATGTATTTGAAGCCGGCTCCTCTGTGCGGCACTGGTACAGTTTGAACACAATCCAAAGATACGGAAAAATACCATTCAGCTTTTCCTTATGCGAGCATTCTGAATAACCAGTTTTCCACTTCCCTATGGCGTTTCCCCACAAAGCAAGTGTATCAGGAGTGTATAAATACCAACTTCATTAAGGATGCAGAGAAAGATTAGAAAATGAGGATAGAAGTGAGAGACCTCCTGTTTACTACAGACAGAGATACTTCCATATCATATATTGAATAATTAACAATAAATATTTTTTAAAAAAAAAGTAGCAGAGACTTTTTTCCCCCAAAGTAAATATGCTATTGTATTCTCCCCAGTGGCACATATTCAGCTGTTTGTACATATATTTCACACATTTTATTAACAAATTATCAATCAATGACAGGGTGTTAATAACTCAATGTCTGTTTGTCTACAAGGTGTGAAACTCAATATCAGTAATGATGTGTAGAAGGTATATCTCAACAACTGGTTTCCCTCCTTCTCTCTGATAGTCAAAATGTACTATCGGGAAAAAGTTGGGAATTTTAAATTAGAAGTGTTCCAGCTTCATTGAATTAAATAATACCCCCATTATTATTTTTTTTCTTATGTTCAAGGAGAAAGTACAAACTTTGTCTTCTTGAATTCCATTTGTCTTCTTGAATTTTGGCAAATACCAGGATCTTTTCCTAGCTACAATAAAACTGAAGGTTAAGAAATTATTTGAAGCCTTTGTGAATAAAGATAATTGTGATGTAGAATATTAAATCCTTACTGAAGTAACCTATGACTCCATTCTCTCCTTTTGTGTGAACATATTGCAACTAAAGAAGACTACTTAAGTCACAGTGAATATCACAGTGAATATATATTTGAATGATGAAATTCAAAGAGAAACCAAATATTAGAACACTGTGTTCAGTCTCTAAATTTAAACTCTGGGTCTTAGGAGTTTGTATCTCTCTTCTGCTTAATTCAAAGCACTCTTAGGGGACTGCTTTAGCCTCTGGTTTATGAAATTTCCTGGATTAGATCAGAATTTCTGTTCCTCATTGAATTTGTCAGCTTTCTATAAGAATTTTTCCCTGTATCAGAGCAAAAATGAACAGTTCCAGTTTAGCTGCACAAATAATTCACAAAAATCTGCCCAGGTTTACCTGGTGTAGCAATCACTGTATAACAAAGTAACCTCATTTATTCCTGTATAACTGGAAGACCCCTCTACCTGGTTCTAAATATATTATGAGAGTCTATATAAAACAAAAATACTGAAGGGCACAACATTCTTGAAAATGAGATTGCTTAACTGCAGTACTGAATTTAAAATATTCAAAATAAAGATTGCAGCAAAATGTTGAACTTCGAGAAAGTTTAATCTTCTTTTCATTCACACTTCCATACATCTTTGAAGCTTTTCCATGAGTTTGTTTCAGTTTTCATCTTACATTTTGACTTAAGGAAATGCTTTGAACGTATTTTCCAGTTAGTCCATACAGAGTGTTAGTGCTTGACTTGGTGTTTCAGGGACTCATTGATACATAATTCCATCTAAACAAGAAATATGATTCCCAGTAAAATAAAGCTGAGGTGGCTGTTTTTATAGTCTGACAGTTTTCCTGCGTGTTACCACAGTAACTTCTGTTATGGGTGATACATAGACTTCAAGGCCAGAAGGGTTGTTTTTTAATATCTAGTCTTACTTCCTGCATACTACCAATTACAGGCTGTCAATTAGTACATGAGAGACCTCCTCTTTTAGCAGTTTAATGGCTAAAATCCAAGGAAATATATTTTTAGATTTTCTGAAGCCTTCTCTTCTGACTTGGGTCTCAAGAGTATGCCAACTAGGTAGAGAAGTAGAGGCACATTCTTGCCTCCCAAGGTGGATAATTAACATGACCTAGATATACATACATTTCTGAGAGTAATATGTACTTACTAAAAGCTATAGGGATGATATACAGATCTTCTAGGTGTTCTAAAAAGGAAAATATTAATTACATTTTTGTATTACTTTTATAACAGCTCAATAAATGCAGAACTTTCAAAAACCTGTTTCTTGAACAATACTATTCATTTCAGGGACAACCCAAATTCTCTCATTTATTTTCTAACAATGAATAAATATCAAATATATATCTTGCAAGAGAGAATAAATGGCACATAATAGTGATTCATGGATGCAGATATGGCTGTCATTTTTATTACATATTAGTCATTATAGAAAATTTGAGATGGAGGTATTTCTGAGAGGTAAGCTCACGAAGCATAGCAGAGCTGAATGGGTTCAGGGTATTTTTATTTATCTGTGTATTCATCTATGTCCTGAATGCAGCTACACGTATGCATGCTAAATGTGCATATGCTATTAAAAATTTTTGAGGCATTTGTCCTCAAATGTATGGATATGCATGAACATACCAATTCTATGCAGATAAATATATTGTACAAGAATCACATAAAATTACCAGTTTCTACGCTTACCTTTGTTACTGCAATCTTGCACTTAGATCCTTTTATATGATTCTTTTCTGAATCCTAAATTTTCTTCCAGGACTTATAATAGAGTTAAAGCTGTGGATAGTATCCTTATTTGAATAATTTATTGCATTATACACATGCAAACAGTTTTCAAAAGTGATTTGCCTGTAACTAGAACTTGGTGATTTGTTTGCAGATTTCTTATGGACTAGTGCAAATACTAAGTATAGGACCTTGTGAGACCAAGTTGATAGGCAGAGCCATCAACTGAGAAAATCAAAGGACCAGCTCATATTATCAGCAAAATGTCTGCAATGACCCTTTTTTTCCTCAAGATAGAAAGCACTTATCTGGCACCTTATTAGAAAGAACTTGGGTTATATCAAAAAAGATATTCTGTTTCAATGAACTCAGAAATCAGGTAAATTATTTTTAATCCTAGTGAGAGACATTACTGTTGTGTAGGAGTGGGGTCACATATTTACCAATATAGATGGCATTAGGAATCAATCTCTTATGGTTTTCAGTTAACTGTTATGCTTCAGAAGCAGAGTATAAATGGTGACAAGAAGATATTTAGCCTCCTTTCCTTTGGATGGATACTCCTTCTAAAAATGGGATACTAGCTTATGATATAAAATGCAGGACAGACCTATCAAGTAAGGGTCACAACAGTGAAAAATTTACAGACTTATACTCACTACTGAAATTTGCTTTCCAGGCAAACTTCTCTCTGTCTGAAGAACATACAAAGGCAGACAAAAGGAATTACACCCAGCTGCTTTTATTTCCTCCAATCCCTAACATAAAGACCCTACTCAAGTCAATGCTGTGATGCCAACAGTGCCAGGTGTAGCCTGTAAGTTTCTCCAGCAGCCTCTCATTAGCCAGGGCTGCTTCTATACAGCTTTAGAGAAGGTGCCAGTGAATCAGTCCAGATGTTTCCCTTCTTTAAGGAACAAATGTCTATTTTAAGCAAGGCAACAAGATGTACCAGAATCTCAAAGTCACATTATCAAGCTACAAAAAAAGCCTTTAAATTAAATGATGTGCTGATCATAAAATTAGTGTGGGTGTCAACAGGAAAAAAAACAACAACAACAACAAAAAACACCCAAACTAAATATAGCTGATGTAAGCAGGGAAAAAATGACTTTTTTTCACTAGGGTAAATTAGTTCAATAAAGAGATTCAATCATTTTCCTTTCTCCCCAAGTATGGAAAAAAGATACTTGGATAGCAGGTTGATATGTATGAAAAGCATTAAAAGGATGGTGAAGGTGGCATTTTGTAGCAAAGTCCATGGTCTGTATTCAGTTTCTATGAAAGTTTTCTCATTTGTGCTCCTGTATTTCCCAGTTCATTGCACAACTTCACTGTTCTACTGATATTTAATAGCTCTGGGTGGTCCCTGAAGTAAAGAGAGAAAGCTACCTTCAAGCAATTAAGAATGACAGGGTTATAGAAGGCTTTGAATATCAGGAAAGAGACATATTACTAGGTTCAGTGCAAATGTTATTATTTAATGAAAAGATTTTAAAGGAGACTGTATAATTCAAATTTTTGTTGCTTATGAGTAGCTGGGAGTAGTATTACAGCCATAGAAAATTACTGTACAGTTAAAGAGTAGGTTAAAATTTTTGTACGCAGAATTCTTAGTTCTACAAGAACAATCAATTCTGACCAAACTGTTTAAATTCCTTTTTCAATTGTTTTGAGGGGAGTCATTCTTGGTAGAAAAATATCATTATAATGTACATTTAGAGAGCATAGTCCACATTTTCAGTGATACGAGTATAATTTTGGAGTGTTTTTCTTCAGAGTTCTTCACTTTCATTGAATTTAGTTTCTTTAGAAATTGTGATAAAGTTTACTTGTGAATTTAGTAAGCTTGCATGTAGACAAATCTTGGAGATGTTTGAAAATACTCCTCCTTAGGGCTTTGATTTCTTTCCACTTAACTGATGAAACTCCACTGAGCATGATTCTGATTGGATTAATGTTAAAGTCAGTTGAGACTTAAGGGAGATGTACAATAATCTCCAATTACTTTAGGTTTTCAGTGAAATAAAAGAAATTAGAGGCTGTTGGGCTGATTTGTTTAGTTGCTTTTGTAGATTTCAAGAACTGAATTTTATCCTAGGAAAATCTTAGCTGTAGTGCAAGCCTAGAGTGAAGCTGTAATCCTTAGAGCCACTCTGACAATGTATTTGGCCAAAATAATGTCAAATTGAGATATTAAAAGAAAGTGTAAAGGAGAAGGTTACCGAATATTCTACAGGATATCCAAGGAATACGCTTCTCTGAAATCTCTTTGCATTGGACAAAAAAAAGATACAGATTGATGCAGCTTTTAATTCTCATTTGTTATGTTTATTTATATATATAAAAAGAAATGTTTGCTTTAAGGAAGAAATGTCTAGTTTTCCTATTTTTTCAGTGCTTATCTGCTCAATTTTTATTATTTTTTTTATCTCTATAGATTGACAGCTTTACTGTTTCCCATCCTCAATAAATCCCCACCTACTGTTGGAATGAAATATATATCCTTCATCTTGAAAGACCTTTAATATTATTTTGAAAGGTTGTCTGTCAACATACCCATCTTCTGGAGAAATCTATGCTCAGAAGTGGAGCCTAGTGTCAAGGAATCCGAAATTTTAAATATGTACTATTTATACTAGAATGCATTCTGGACCGAGAAGAAATCTATACTTTTGCAAATGTAACATTTTTTATAACATAAAATCCCTCGTAGTTCCATTTTTATTTTCTTTTCTCTGAATCCACAGATACCTATAACATATATACATATGTATATATGATATATGATAATTTTGGGTGAGAATGATTCAGAACATGGTAAACATTATTTTGGTAGTGGAAAGGTGCTAGAACTCATGGCATGGACTGGACATGTATCACGTCGTGACTTACATCAGAACAAAACCCCATTTTTTAAAATAAATGTGTTCCCCTTTCTTTATATAGTTTTTTCTTTATATTTATGGCAGGTCCTTACAATTTCTTTTCAAACTGCTGATCAAGAATCAGCTACCTTAGGTATAATTTTGGGCATATGTTTTTCAAGACAGAATTTGCATTTCTGGTCCTGATGTTGATGGATTTCTTCTGAGCCATATTCTTCAGATGGAAAACATATTCAACAGTCATGTTCTGCTGCATTTTTCTCCATAGGGAACATTAATTGATCACATTTCAACATAAACATGGATCTGTAGCTCCAAATGCCATATTCTAGGCTTTCTAGGTATCACCCACTGAAGTGCAAATAAATTATTTGCTTCAATGTACCACAATTTTAAATACATAAAGATACCACCCTTCAGATTAAAACATTTAATTTATAGTTCATTATGATATTGAACAAAAATGTGAACATCTTAACCATAAAAATATAAAGATAGTATAAATGTTTATTGGAACATATATGTGTAGGCATAGATGTACGGGTTACACACAAGAAATTAATTGCAGTATTTTTGGTGAACAACGGCTACTATTTAACTATATTTATAAGGCTCTTTGGAAAAAATAATCATCACTAAAAGAGATATGATATGTAGTTACTGCTCTTTGGAGCACTTTGAAAAGCTTTCTGTTTAAAGTTCCTTTATTTCTTTTAAAAGGTAATTCTCATTTAAAATATAAATCAGGTAAATTTTAGGTAGAATATTTGTAACATTTTATATAGAATAAATTATTTAAATTGTACAAGACTATGAGAATGTTTGGGACCTGTTAAATGGAGGATAAAGTTTTAAATGTTATTGTTTTGTTCTTTTTTATCAGTAGAAGCAACTATGAGATTGAGTGGGGAAACATAGGTTGTTCCGTTGTAGTATCACTTAGAAATAATTTCAGTTACCCAAGCTTGGCAACCCCATTCTGTGTAAAGCTCCTAAATTAACTCGGTTCATTTTTAGCAGCGAATCCTTTGAATAAGCTGCTGTCACCTATGAACAAGTACAGAGAGCCAAGAAGCTCTCCATCTATGTTTTGCACTTGCCAGGCAGAAGCCAGCTGCAGCTGAGAAGGCATGCAACTGAATCCATGTCAACAGGGCACCAAGCCAAAATTAATGATCTGTGATAGAGCTCAGTGCTGTACCAAAGCACTCACAGGGCTTCTGGACTATTGGTGACTCAGGTCGAGGAAGGCTGGAGGATGCGTAGCTTTCAGACCCACTTTGAAGCAGCACACACAAAAGCAGATGAGGATAGCTCAATCCCAGGAGGATCAGAGAATGGATCACAGAAAGGATCAGAGGCCAAAACTATTTTAGTTCTTTGAAAACAGAGCAAAAATGATATTCATCACAGTAAGAACTTATAGATGCATTGAGGTTAATGGCTGAACTCCATCTAATCTGTTGTTATAGGAGACTACCGGCACAAGGTGATACTTGTATTACATGGCGCAAGCACTACATAATTATTGAGCTATAACATACCATTTTAATGCTCATGACTGTTTAAAGATGTTTAAATTACTTTTATTTTTCAGTGTCCTATTTCTCAGTTGTCAACTGAATTGTGTGACTGATAATTCCCAAATTAGTGGTGCCACTTTGGATTTACAGATGTTATACGATAGCTTGTGCAATACAAAACTTGCCCTTTCTTTGTTAAGGAAGTTGACGCAGACATAAATTGACGTTCTGAAGTCTTTCTTCAGCAATTATACACAGTATACCAAATACCAACACATCAAAAGCCTGTAATCTAATACAATAAATTGTAGATGTACTATCAGTCTTTTGGTAGAAACACTTATGGCTCAGCTAGATACCATTTAATAGTTTGTTATGGACCTGAATGACTCACATACAATTTAAAGCTGCGCATAATCTCTAAAAGTAATAGAACAGGAGAATGAACATAGTGTTTAGGTAAAGAAGGAGTAATTTATATAGTCAAAAGTAGGTTATTTACATAGAAATAAACTAGGTAAAAATATGTATAGGCTTAAGAGAACTGCAGTATAGAAAGGAAGTAATACATGTCACTTTATGTTGTAGCAAGTGAATTATAAATCCCTTTCTTTGCTCATCAAAAGAAAATGAAAATGAGAGCAATTGTTTGGAAAAAAAAATATAGAAACAGACTGTTTTACATTAGTTCCATGTAATCTTAGTTGTATTACTATTCATGACAAAATATTTCTGCATGGGAAATCCAAGAGCTACTAACTTTTGACGAGGTAAGGGCTATAGGTGGAAATGGTATTTTTATTAGACCACCTATGATAGTTGGAGAAAGCAGACAAAATTTGTTTGGGGAGAAATATGTTTTGGGAAAAAAACTCCTTTTTCATATCTGTTATTAGTAGACTTCAAGGTTTGCTTCAAATTCAAACAATTGCTCTGAGTAGCATGTTCAAGTGGTCTAACAAAAACACGAACCCATTTTATAAGCCTTACTTTGCCTGTGTCTTTTCAGCACTACAGCTGTGACAACTTTACTGCTGAAGTTGTATAGAGATAGGTGACTTCCAGGGGAAAAAAAAATAATTATAAGGATGTCTGAACATTTATCATTCTTATCAGAAAATAAACGAATGCCAGTACAAACAAAAGCTTGCTGCTCTTTCTAGAATTAGGCTTAGCATCTACAAGGAGAAATGGATCAGGAAACAAGTTTTGTATAGCTCTAAAGTTACAAGGCAAACTTCTACATAGGGTCTTGGCTTTATGTTATATCCTTCTTTATGTCAGCTGGTTTTGTACACAGATCAAGGTATATGACCTTGAGTACTGACAGATATCTCAACACTGACATATTCTGAGCTTTTCTTCTGCTTTTCTCTAATGGACAGTGGCAGCTTTGTTAGAACTTATAAAGCTTCAGTGAAAACTTCGTGTGGAAATTATCCAGAGTATTCCAGTTTATATTTACAACCAAATAACAAATAGCAGATGTGTCCAGTGAGACTAAATGGATTTTGTATGGCTTGCCCACTTGGAAAGGCAGCCTCACCTCTCCTTCCTCAGGTCCCCACCTTGTCAACATCCTGTACTAATTCTGAAGGTACACTGTTGTTTTGTTTATTTGCTTATTTTTTCCTTTATTTTATTTTATTTTCTAGTATCCCAAAGAATATTTACAAAATTAAATTAAAAGAATATTTACAAAATTAAAGAAGGTTATACTTAGCCTTTTATACTGTTCAGGACAAACTACATAGCTTCTTCTTCTTGAAAGTCTTTTGTCACTTATGATTCCAAAATAAGATTAACTCATGTATAATCATTCAGAATTTTGCAATCCCTTTTGTTACTGACCTCTAAAAGAACTGAATTTATAGTGAAAGATTGATATAGGTGTAAATGAATGCAATGCTGAACTCCTCTTTCATCCCTTCATTCTTTTCCATTACCCTCCTACTCTGTTACATTGTCATATGTCATGAATGTGTTATCACAACTGTTTCAAGGTTTCAATAGCAAATATTAATGTAGTTTCAGGATAGTCAATAAAATGAGGTCATTTTCCTCTGGTTGAGTATAAGGTTCAATACTGAGGGGAATTTTCTGCTATAAGCAACTGGAGTTTGTATACATGTAAACCCTTTCCATCCATTTGAACAAATACACACTGTTATATTTGCAGAAGTATTGTGATTACCAAAACATAGCAATCATTATTCCCATAGAAACCAGATAAATCTAATAAAAAAAAAAACCAAAGTGAAAACAAAAATGCATTCAAATGATTAGATGACTGGTGACTGGTGTTTAAATTATGTCACATGGCACATCATTTAACATTAAATGTAGATAATATTTCTAAGGTAATTTTTTTGGCTACTATAATTTTTAAACCTTTTAAAATAGACATATAAATGTCTATTTTACAATATTTGCAAAGGTTTTGTTATGCTAATATCTGCTTTCCAGATCAATTACTAATCACAATATTTATATTCATAATATTTATGTTTCCTTCCTTTTATACAAAAGAACCTTCAGTGTTGTACGTACTACATCACACATTCTGTGCATAGAATAATCTAGAAAAATAATTCCTTAATATCAATAAAAAAAGATCTAGAATGACATGGTTCAGTTATTATAAAATGTCATTTTGAGGAAACTCCACCCAAGACATCTACTGTTAAGGAATAAGATGGCAATAATAATTAATAAAGAAGCCATACATAAAGGGTACTGTTAAGAAAAACACAAGGACCACAACAAACAAGGATCCAACAAACAAAACAGTACTATAAAACAAAGAAATCAGTAGACTGTTTTTCATTTCACTTGCTTAAAATGTTCCCTAATCATGCCGATTTACAGTTGCAGGACACTCATAACCCTTTATATACTATCCCTTCTATAACAAGGTACACAGGCTCTCCAGGGAGTCTGATATGAAGAGGAATGAAACACTACAGTTTTGTAATTACAGTCTGCATCACGTGAACTTCCTAAGTGTGGAAACACTAAATCAGCCAAGACACCAAGGAACCTGTAAGCTCGGTTCTAATTTAACTAGTGAGCAAAGTATGACCATGCAGATTGCATTTCTGATTTATACCAAGAGTAGGGACACCCTGATGAGTCCTGAAGAATAACAGAACTGCATTAATCACCATATGTAACACAGATTTAATGGCTTTTAATGACCAGCTTCTTATAAAAATATATTTACATTCTGTCTGTAAACAAGAATCCTTGTAGAAAAACCTGGTGTTTATTTATACAGGAAAAGTCTTGACCTTAATGCACATGTTCCCTCCAGGAGGAAGAAAGTAAACACAGCTGGTATTCTTTACATAAAGAAACAAAAAAAGAGTAAAAAAATCTGAAATAAACCCCACACTTCTCTTTGGTGTTCGTTCTTCCTTGTTCCTTTGTCCATTCTTATCTCAGATATAATCAAAGTGATTAATATACAGGGAAAATCTCAGGGCAAATGTGATCAGCTGATAGCAGAGACTTGCTCAAGTCAGTGCTATTCAGATTTAAAACTTACATCAAGTTGCAGACTGGCCCTGGACAGATTATCTCCAGAGAGCCTCTGTTGAACAACATTGTGCCTTTTTCTGTGCCTGGTGGTTTAGACTAAAATGTTTTGAGAACAGAAAAATGCATACCTCAAAATGTGGCTGTTATTTCATCCTGAATGCTTTCTATAACTGTGGCCTCCTTTATCACTGCCAAAGCCTTACATCTCTCATAAAGCCAGAAGACAAACTTTAAAAAAGGTCAGCTATGCTTTAGGATACTTCTTCTTACCTTGAGATCCATGAAATATTTACTTTTAAAATATACCTACCTCATGTTACCAGTGCAAAAATATTGAATGTTTATTTACATTACTTATACATACATTAAAGTACACTGATGGCATTAAAAAAATAAAGAAAATCATGTAATACCTTTACTTTTACCTATGGATTTGGTGAAATGGTTCCATGAAGAAAGCATTTCCAGACAAAAAGAGAATAAAGAAGAGAAGAGAAACAACAGTAAGAGTCATGAGTATATGTAAATGCAATAGTCTCTGAACATGAAGAGACAAAGTATAAGGTAAGCGTCTGGAGACAAATGGAGATGCAATCAGTATCATATTAGAGATTTAGTTTATTTTTTTCCAATCATGTACATGCAGAGAAACACAGAAATTACCCATGCTTAGATATGAAAGAGTGACACAAAAGTAACATGGACAATGGATTAGGAAGAAAAAAATCACTAAATTTGTTAGGTTGCAAAATTGTACTCTCAGCATTCCAGAAGCCAGGAGCAAGTGGTTTCTGCACATTTCCAATCAGCCATGCATTAATGTAAATGGACTCTTCATTGTGTACAATGTGACAAACTGAGTATCTTCTTTCAGGAGCTATCTGAAGAGTGCTCTTGTGCTTCATTTATCTTTTACAGAATCACTTATCATTGTCTTTTCTGATAAATACATGAAATTTTCTTAATCACCTTCTTATTTCTCTCACCTCTTTTTAGTTATTGTATTGCAAGAGGGGGAGTTGAGGAGACAGGAAGGACAAAAGCTTACGGAGCAAACAAAAAGAAAAATAATGAAATAAGAAAATACGTGACTAAAACCATGTGTTTATTTGCAGCCAAAGATAGCTTTCAAGCATTTGCCCATCGTTTGCAGTGATGGATTCAAAGCAGCTACAGAACAAGAAGAAACAATGAAAGCAGAGTGGAAAAGGAACAGAGCCCATACCTTGGTCGCCCATCATCAGGTGCGCCAGACCTTGAAGGGAAACAAGAGCACAGTCAGCAATGAACAAGGGAGCACGGGAAGGTGGTGTTGTCACAGTGACAAAAATGTTTTCTGACAGGCATCTGTTTCCTATGAGATGTCTGTATCACAGAGGGAAATCAAAGAGCATTTTTCAACCACTGGTTGGAATGCTTTGGGCTACGAGTAACAGAACGGCAATTCAAACACTGGGTCCTGTTTTATTGTGTATTTCTTCTGTGCAATTGTTGGGATTACAGTAAACAATAAAATGCTTTCAAATCCAACCAATTCCTTTAATATTCCATCTGTCTTCATTGTATTTTGATTATATTGCTTTGAACACTTTGCTGGGAGGACTTCCTGTCCTCTACATGTTAAATGATGTTAAAAACCTGGAGAAGTGTAAACCTGAAAAATGGGCTGGGTCTGATCTTTTTCCCCTCATAAAAATGAGCATTTCAGGTAATTAAATAAAATTTCTTCATCACATTGAAATGATAATGCAAGGGATGTCTCTTTATTTGTGTGAAACGTGACAGTAGAATGAATTTGTTCCAGAGAAGGCAAGTTATTACGTATGCAATATAAAGTATGTAGCAATAAAGAAAATTTAAGTGACAGCTTCTGAAGCTACTTCATAAATCTGTGAGAAATAGATTTTGCTTTATACGTGTATTGTGAGATGAGATGAAATCAAATTATACCAGTATAGGTCTAGGGACATTTCAAAACAGAAGTCCACAATGATAAGCACTCAACTAGAGCCAAATTTTGTTACTCTTTAACCAAAAATATTCAACTTTTTTGATTCATGATAATAAAATCATACTTATATTCTCACTGAGAATAATGTAATGTAGGGGGAATATATTTCTAGAAATATGAAGATTTTTCACATTTTATGTCTGGTTTAAAAAAAACAGACTTAGTCTTGTTGAACTTAGCTGTTTTGGGACCCATCTTAGAAGCTATTAATTGCTCATATGTTAAATGTGCTCCTCTTTTCCAACAACTACAAAAACTGATACATTGTTTTCTTATTTGCAATTAATTAAAAGTAATTCACACAAAGAAGGTGTGCAATAAAATATCCCGCTCTTTACTGGAAAGCAGACTTCCTAGAGAGTTTATGTGATTTCTAATTCACAAAGAAAATTAGGTGCACAAATGACTCATAGTACTTGGGGGGAGTTCAAAGAAGATACTCCAGACTGCAGTCTTAAAGGATTCGTATCTTATCAGTTCCAAATCTCGAGTGAGGTTCCAAGTAGACTAACAATGGTTTTGCTGAATTAGGGCTTTTACAGGGTGGTTAAACTGAAGGGCTTGATATGCCCCATCTCTTATGAAGTAGATTTTGTTTCCATATACAGAGCCATGCAGCTGGTGGGATTACCTGGGGTTTACAGCAATGTAAATGAAAGCCGAGTGTGATCCTGAAGGTATGTCTACATAAGCATTGCTTGGGAAATTTCACACAGCTGTGATGAAGTTCACAGCTTAGTTAGGAGAGAGAGCAGAAAGGCTTTCACGTGTGTTCTTTCCCTGTTAAGAGTTGCTGCAGGAGAGGTCTGCTGAATACACAAAGACGAAGGATCAAGCTGCTTTTGAAGCTGAACGTCTTTTCTTGGATCCCTTGCTGCATGGCCTTCTGGAAGTATTAGTTTCTTCATGTGATTATTTAACTTGTCTTTTGGCTTTTAACTATTTGTGTTGGGAAGGTGAAACTAGTCAACTCTTGCAACATCTTTTCCTTTAATAGAATTGTCACTTTTCAGGAGCTATGTTATGTTAGCTCTTTTATCTCTAGAAGGTATGAAGCCAATTGCTGTCACATCTCTTAGGGGAATGCCAGGAAGGTAACCTCTTACTAGACTGCATTTAAATATGCTCTTTATATCTATAAGGACCTAAGCAAAAAGCCTACCTTCAGATTACCACTGCTCAATGACTACTATTTTCGCTAAAATGGTATGGGACATTGGTCACTTGTAAATACATGATTCTTATATAATTTGAAAAAAATGTAAATGGCAGAAGTGCCTCTTGAAAACATCATAGAAACCACTTGAATTTTAAGAGTCACTTACAGTGCTGTTCAACTAAAAAGGAAGTCAAGTGAATATTAAAAAAACCCCACTGCTCAAACCAAACATCTATCAATTAAAAAATTTAGTACTAATTCTCAAGGCACTGTATTTTGTTTGACTCTGTATGTTACTTCATTTGTGAAGCAGTAAGGTTACTTATACTTGCTAAATGCACATCATGATACTTACCTTATTTTATATTTTTTGCAATCTATGAATGAAGGCTATGGAAGAGTGCAGAATTACTACTACTGTACCTGTGCAATCCACAGAGTGGTTTAAAATGATACAGCAAAATCTACCGTGATAACAATCACTGCTAGATTTTCAAAAATGACAACCTGCACAGAATAGAGAACACCACAGTGGATAGTCATGGAAAGTTCTAGCCTTAACTAGCCATGTATCGGCACACCATACATTGAAAAAAATACTCATTTGTGCACCATTACTTCATAAGCAGAATAATAAAAGCCTTTACTTTGTGAATTAGGAATTCCCAAAATTTAGTAGGAATGCCTCATGTGCAATATACTTCATCTTTTTACTGAACTTGGCTCTGAGACGAGAAAGTTAAGGGGCACAGGACAGGGTAGTGGAAGCAAATATGCAGATAGGATAGCACCGGCTAAACCAAAATTTAAACGTGGTAAACCTCCGGTGAACATGTTCAACCCTAGCACAATTGTAGCAAAATTAATAAAATATAGACTTTTCATAGCAGCAATATATAAAAAAATAACTCTGGGAATACTACACCCTTCTGTTTTCTTATGTAGTCTAATTTGCAGAGATGGTCAGATATCACAGAAATCAAAGACAAAAAATTATAGCTCAGTTTCCAAATTGTGCTTCAGATGCACTATTCTATGCTTCCATTCTTTACATATACATCCCTTGTAACTTTAATGTATGCATAAGTATCCAGACCTTTGTTTGAATAAATTTAAGGTTGCAGTTTTAAAAATTAGATTTGGGTGAAGTCAGCAATAGCTGTTATCCAGGCTTGATCTTGTATTGCTGTGCATAAATAAATATGTGAAATGAAATTGAACATCCTTATCTAGTTATACTGATCCAAATTCACATTTGAGACTCATGTTGACACCAGTAAAAGTCTTGTGCACAGATCAAATATAAGATTAGGTTCTTATTTCTGAGCTTTTATGTTTTCAGTTAGAATTCTATCCCAGTGTTGTTGAATACATTTTTATTTCACAGCAAAAAGGAAATTGTATTGTTATGTATGTGCATGACAGTGCACACAAAGCATCAGACTTGTTTAAATCTTCTTTTACTGAAAACATATATTTTAATGAAATTGCACAGCATACTGTACGTGCTAAATCTGAGCACCTCTCTTTGCCCTTGAATACAGCATCACAGAGAAATGCAGTACCAATACTTCCAAGCTTCTTCAGAAAGCTGCCACTGAACAGGCAGGCAGTGGCCCACAGTGCCTTGAATCCTGCATGAACTCAGGTCCCACAGTGGCTCATGACAGGATCTTGGGTCAGAGCTGTGCCAGAGCAGTCACTTTGCATATGAGTTAGTTTACAACTGACTTAAAATAATTTAAAAAGTTTTTGGGAAAAAAAATAAATTAAAAGTTATTGCTCAGTTTAGATAAACTAAGTTTTCAAATAGATAATCATTTATCCAGTATGCAAAGGTTCAACCCAGAGAGACTATTAAAAGCATGTGTACATAAAAAAGCACTTTGGCTTATAAACAAAAAGACAGTATTGATTGCCATCTGTAAAGCATATGCTGTACCTTTAAAAATATGATATATATATGCACGTGACAGCTAATACATTTACTTACCAATATTCAGGCTAGATGGTATTGTGCTTTAGTTTCCATTGCCCTGTGCCGTACTTTCTTTAAATTACATACCAACTTTTTTATTAAAATAACAGGCTTCTTCTTTCAGTGTTCAAAAAGCAAAGTGTGTTATGTTGAAAAGTTAGACAGAAAAACCTTTTTCCTAAAACTTTGTGTGTAAAGGGTATTACAGTAAGCAAGATTTGCAGTATTAAAAAGCACTTTCCATTTTCCTAAGCAACTAAAAGATAGGTACTTAACATGCATTACAGTCTTATGAGGAGGATTTATGATCCACACTAATGAAAGAAATAGTTTCTTGAAGTGTTTTTCATACAGAACATGGGAAGAAGTCAATCCTTCTGCAAATCTCCTGAATGATTTTGAAGGGTGATATCAATCATACAAGTATAAATCCTGTAATTTCAGTGAGAATATTCTGGAATTACACCAATCAGGCCAAGATTTTTGCTTCTGTTCTGTATGGAAAAGAAATCACACTTGTTTAATAAACTTGTATACCTTTATGGGTAAAAAGATGCAACTTACCGTACTGAATAATATGCGCACTTGTATAACATTAAGCAGAAGGGAAAAAACCACTAAACAGAAGGGAAAAACAAGAGCTTAGGAAAATAAGGTAGAAAGCACCCACCTTCCACATAGTTGTCTTCTGTAAGCACATAACAGGGAAGGAGAGAAAAGGAAAACATTCATTAAGCAGCATGCAGACTGGAACTTGCCATTGCATGTCTTCATCATGCAAGGCATCAAACACAACATGCAAGTGCTCCATTGCTACAATCCAGAGGGAAAAACAAAAGCACCAGGGAAGCAGTGTTTCCTCTACTTAACAAAATTTATGTGATAAGTAATAAAGTAATACTGTTTTCAATGTGCAATAATTACACAAGATTTACTGGAGTTCTTTTTAAGTTCAATTATTATTAGCAATTAATCAGAGGATCTTTTTACAAGACTTTAATAGCTATGTATCTTATAGTCATCAGTCATTTCTGACAGGGATTCTAAGTTCATTTGTTCCTACTTTCCCATTATGAATTTTCCTTAATGACCTTTATGAAGCAGACAATTTTAAACACATCAAAACAGGTAACTAAGTTTTTGAATATGCTGTGAAGATGTTACCACAGGCAGCGTGGCTGATCCTGAACTCATTATTGAAACATTCACTCTGGTCATTGGGTCAGATCTTCAGTGTGGCAAACCTGTCCCTTAAACTGGGTGGAGTAACAGAGAATTGTAGGAGCATGTCCCACAGTATTTGTCAGCATCAGAAACTTGCACATCTTGTAAAATCTATCAGTCCTCTACCTGGTACAGTTAGCAAAATCTCAGGCATGGATTCTGTCCCCAGATTAGATCAAAGGGCATTTTGTCTAAGTACAGGCTCCTTTCAACAAGCAATAAGTTGGTCTTTTATTGCCTACCCAGCATCAGTATAGGGTAAAGGAAAGAAGCCTACAAAGCACCAGGGGACCAGCAATTAAGCCCCAGCTAATGAAGTGGACAAAATTTAAATCTAAGAAATGGGCTCAATGTCCTAGTACTCGTGTGAGACTCTATAGTCCTTAGCTCCTCCACTAGGTAGGCGATTTTGAGGGACTATGTTTCTATGATTTTGACTGAGGAAAGAATGGGAGAGAGTACAAACGTATCTCAGAGGAGAGAGGAAATGAGAAAGGTAAAATAACAAAGGAAAAACAACACAGAAGTCAAGGAGATGGATTGTGCAAAACCAACAAAGAAACGGGGAAGGGTGACAACACAGCAGTCTGACTGCTTGGGAAATTGCTTCCTGCAGTTTGTGCCATCTCCATCAACACTTCCTGGAGAGTGAGAGCTCAGAAGCAATTGCAAATTGTAGCCCAGTTCTGTCATTATATATAATTTCTCATGGAGGTTTCCTATAGGAAAACACCTTTTCATATGACCATTAAGAAATGTGATCTAAACTGATTTGGATATATTGTAAACCAGAAGCCACTAAAATGCGTTTCACAGACAGGGGCTACATGTTATCTCTTAAGCATAGCAATTTCCTGCCAGAATGTGTTACTTTCTGTAATGAAAAGCTTTTATTAGCTAATGCCTCAAAACACTGAAAAATCTCATCAAAACTAAACAGTATTACAATTAAGAATTTCAGAAGTTTACCTCTTAAAAATATTAATTACTACAAACAGTGAATATTAATGGTTTAAGTCTCTCAGGTTTTAGTTGTAATACTTTTAGGTCACACCAGATAAAAGTTGTTTGGTTTAAGGTATTATAAATCATCTTTTCCATGCACACACTCTAAATTTCTAAAATCTCACTGCCTGAAATTTTAGTTTGTTATGAAAGTGCAACGGATACATACTGTTTCATGCATTTAGGAAAGTAAGGGGTTGAAAAGAAAAAAAAAAGAAAAAAAAAACCCACAAGCAAACAAAACCCAAAACCAACCAACCAACTAAAACCAAGAACAAACCAAACCAACAAAACCCAAAAACAAACAAACAAACAAACAAAAACAACAAACACCAAACCAAACCAAAACCAAAAGCAGTATGCTTGTTGTGAGTATATACCTGAAGATCAAAAAAATCAAATAAAATTCACCAAGGAAATGAAAAACATCTAATTTCACATCTTAAAGACATTATGTTCTAAACACAGTGTAAACTAAGTGATATTAGGGCTATTGGAAATAAATATTTATATCTAAACTTTTATGGAAGAGTCTTCTTCCTTTAGCTGCATATAGTAATTTCTTACTTTAGGCATATACAAGCCCAAACTTAATGAAAAATAAGTTAGTTATTTAAATTGTAATATAAATTTAGGTTCCTTCATGTAGTCCTGGTTACTGCAGTGTTGGTGTATTGCAATACCAATATTGCAATGGCATCCTTTTCGGTGTCCATATTTAGCTTAATGTGATTACTTAAAACCAAGATGTGAACTTATTAAAAGGCCAGTTCTGCTGCATGGGATGTCAGAGTTAAAGAGAGAGTTCTGAAAATGACACCACAGGCAGTGTCAGACGGTTAAGCTCATCCGGTTACAGGGTTTAGTGTATTTTATTTTATATCACGGGCCTTATTCTTAGCAGTGATTGCAATGTCATTTTTGATGACTGTCAGCAGAAAGATCTACACTAGCTGAGCAGATTCCTCTATATGTCTGACCGATTAAACTTTCAAGTGATAGTAAATTAGATTGTCAAAACATTTTGAATTAAATAAAACTGAAAGTGTTGAATTCCTGCTCTGTGCATAAAACAGTGTATATAGCCAAACCCCTATATACTAGTAAACAGCAATGAAATTTCATTCCTCCACATGTTTTTGTCATGGTAAATAAAACCATCTTAAACAATTCTGCAATCTAAGAAAAAAATTAGTTCATTCATTTTAATGGTACTTTACAAGGTTTTATATTAGATAAGCTTTGAGCAGCACTATTTATTTAAGGTGGTTTTTGTGATGGCTGATATATTTCCATATCACTAACAGTTTGCTTCACTTTCCTTATTCTTAGTTTTTTGGCATGGTCTATTCTTCTAAGCAGAGACTAGGAAGCCAGAAGACACAAATTCCAGCTTGGCTTTTTATGCATTTTGCTGACTCCAGGCACTCTTAAAAAAATAAAATAAAATAAAACAAAACATAGGGAACCTCTTTAGAAACTGTGTACTACCAGTGAATTTTGCAATTTGGAGGGAATAAAGTTTTACTCAGTTAAACCAGGACTAACTGTATTTATATCATTATAGTCACACTGGTATAAAATTTATGTACCTGGATGAGAGTAGAGCTGTGTTACACATTTCTGTCATTGCTGGTGATTTAGCCACCCAGAGTCTGAATTTACCCCCATTTACATCTATCCACCCCAGAGGACCTTATTGTCTACTGAGTAGCTCTGTTGGCATCAGTGGAATCAGAGGCTTTCAAGACCCAAAGTGCCATCTCCTAGCTGCCATAGGCCTTGGCACAAAATGGCTCAGCCTCTTCTGCGCCAGCTGATCATATCAATGATTTTCACCAATGCACAACCCAGGTATGAGACAAGGGGCTACAAGGGACTGTCAGTGAAGCAGTGGAGGAGCAGAATGGCCTTATGGCCTCCACTAGCAACAGAACAAATAGCCAGACAGGAAACTTTCTCTTCAGCACTCTGACTTCTGGTAGATGTGAAAAGTTCTCTGCTTTCATGCTGCCCTGAAGCTACTCACTTGAAGAACTACGACAGGTCTTCATCCACTGCAAATGCTTATTTCCTAGAGCTTCCCCCACCCCCACTGACAAATTGCATTGCTAATTTCTGTGTTTACAACCTAATTCCTTTGGCCAAATTCTGCTCTCAGCACTACTGGTATAATCTGTTGACTGCACATATTGAGCCAAATATTCAGCTGATTTAAATCTGGCATGACACAGTTGAAATCAGTAGAACTATACAACTTATACAGGCTGTGAATCTGGCATATTATCTACAGATGAATTGTCTCAGGCTGTCCCTACTGAGCTGCAAGCAGAATCTGCTCCATATTTTTTCAGCAAAAGCCCAAACAATTCTAATTATTTTAGAATATGACTATGATTCAATGATATAAAAATGGGAATCATGTTTTTGCAGGATGGTTTTATTAATTCAAGAATCATTTTAGTATTTGGTGATGCATCATTGAAGCCTTGATTTTTTTAAAAAAAGTGACTGTTTATGTATCTTGTGTTATTTCTGCTATTACATTTTTTTAATCTGTTAGAATACTTACACCTTAGGCACACACAGAGCACAATATTTCTCCTGACAATTACATAAGAACAACATTTTAATGATAAACAGATGAAACAGTACATTAATATTTTGAAATTACAGAAATAGCATTCTAGAAATAATGTAATAAGAAAGAGCACATTAGAAGTGGCATTTCTTTTAGTTTTTTGGGTTTTTTTTCTCATCAAAATTATAGTTCAAAATCACATTTGGCAACAATGAAGGTTATAATATATCACAGACATAGTTTATGAAAATTCATAAGATATTCAGTAGTTCTAGTAGTGGGGCAGTAGTCTTAAACAAAGCTTATTTTTACACAGTTGTCTTGCAACAGAAATAATGGCTAGAAATTTAAGATATGATAATTTTAAGTTTGTTTTACTGAAGAATAATGCATAGGTATACTTCTCTATAAATTATCTACTGAAAAATACTGTACTGGAAAAAGTAATTTCAAGATGCAGTTTTTTTCTATGGAACTGCACCCAGCATCTCTTGCATAGTATAACTTTGCCTGTCCCATCAGTTTCTTGATTTGTTAGAAAAATTCTTTTAATTAATATGTGGTTCAAAAAAAAAAAAAAATTGGGAAAGGGTATGAAAACATGAAGTATGTTATAAAGTATTTTAAGAAGCCTGAACAGTCATAGTCTCAATAATGATTAAATGAAGTAGTATATTGAAAAATCTGTTAGCACTGGTTTTCTCAAGAGCTGCGTACCTGACAAATTCCATTAGGATTATTTGCATTTTTTTGAAATATACTTTTGAAAACCACTGCAAACATTGATTGTAATTATTGACTATAATTATGAAAAATTAGAAATGTCTTATAAAAATACATAGCACAGAACTCTGATTCTGTTGCAGCCTTTTGCTTGAATATTGAGTAAATGGGGAAGCAGCATTTCCTACAGCTGGACTTCATGGAACAAAGTTGGGGAATCATCTGCAAAATCTGCAAATCCACCAGAATCTAGGGAATAGAGCCCAGGAGTTCATACATTTCCATATGACCCCATTAGGCGTGAAGGCAATGTACAGTCTCTCACAGACTCCACACAGCTTTAGGTGGACCCATTTAGAGAACTTTCCAATGCAGTGGGTGAAAATACTGATTTTTTTTTCCGTGGAAGGGAGAAATTTCAGAATAACAGGAGTTTGGTTCTATTTTAGTTCCATTTTCTTTGAAGAGCCCTTCTTTTCTGGAATGCCCTGTACGAGACTCAGAAGAAAGGTACAATACTCTCAGGAGCACAGACCAAAAATGAGGATGTGGTTTTCTGTCAAATGATGATCATTAGGGCCCACTTGGATGTTTCTGCCAGTTTTGTGCAAAACAAAGCCATCAGCCAAGATTCAGTAAATCTCTGAAAATTCATCTAAACATCCCTGAATTTACTCTAGGTGAGGCCAACTTTTACTAGACAGTGCTATGTATTCCAAGTGCATCAAGAATGAAACAATGACAAGATCTTTAGTTAATCTACCATAGATTAATTCCTAATGTGAATCAGCAACTAAGGGGTGCAATGCAAGTCTTCAATGCACAGGCAAAGAAATAATAAACAGAAATGGAAAACAGCATTTCTTTTTGTGGCATAACTAAAGCTATTACTGTGTTTAGTTCCAGTGCTCATATATTTAAAAGGAAGTAAAAAATGAAAGAGGTTTCAGAAAATAACTTTTTCCTACAGTCATTCATGGCATTAAAAAAACAAGAAAACTCAGCAACTATGTCTCACAATGAAAGCACTAAGATGCTCAATCTATTGAACATATCAAAGACAAGATTAAGAGGTGTCTTGAACCCAGTCTGTAACTATCAATGCCAGGAGAAAGATTCTTGATACCTGCAAGTCCTTTCAACCAGACAAATGCTGGGATTGAGAGTCAGAAAAGTTAAACTGAAAATAAGATTAAACATTTCAATCAAGATAAAACAAGCATTGGGAATACTGGGAATTTCTTCCCTGAAGTCTTAAGACAGAGCCTTCGTCTAACTGAAGCTGTATATCAATCATTGCTTTTGGGCTACATTGTAGGAATCACTGGAAGAAATTCTGCCTTCTGGCATTTAGGAGGTCAGGCTAATATTTTCAATTTTCAGATTGTATGTATATATGATTATTTTTCTGGTCAAATTTAGAACAGAAACCAAGCATAAACATCGGGAAATACTTTGACATCCTGCTAAATGCAAAAATGGTCAAATAACTTATTTTATCAGAACCATTCTCTGCAACATTTCCACAAAGAGCTCACTAAGATATGTTTACGATGAAGTATTCCAATATAATGAGTTAAAGAAAAATAATTCTAACAAATCATTACTATTGTTCCTCATGGGAAAATAATCTCACCCCCAATTTACTTCTACACCCTGTATTATTTTCTAATACTGTACCCAATTGTCTGCAGATGACAAACAGAATCAAAAACAAGACATAATTAAATCTGTAGTCTTTCTGAGGAAACAATTTTCTGTGCTATTTGATTCCTGTGCACCTTTTCCACTTTTCTATCGTTTAAAATCACAACTGTATCAAACATTAAATCATTCAACATTGCTTTAGTTTAATGCTATTAAACAATGATGATTTTATTTTTACACATTTTTAGATACTGCATAGCTGAATAGACTTGTGCCTCTTTGGAGACACGGCAGTTAACAAAAACGTCTTTGATACTTTCATCTCCTTTTTCTCAAGCACTTCCAAGAATGGACATTTTTGGAAAGTTACTTGTCCTCTTCTTTTACTAATTTTTACAATATTTCTAAATAAACTTGTACTGACTCAGGGGAGAGATCATGATGTAGATATAAAAATCACTGTTTTTTAATTACATTACAATCCCAATAAATTTGACTTTGTCCTTATTTTGCCACCTCATTAACATTAATTCTTTTTTTCCAAAATGGGTCTGGATAGTCTCAGATATACTAAATTTCAGATCTTGCAATATGTTAATGTTTTAAAGAAATTTGCATCAGTCACTGGGACAAGTGTTCCCCCATCTGTGTCATGGCTGCAGTAACCACAACCAGGAATCAAAGGTGGAATCAAAGATTTATTAATAGTTAAATTTAGTAATATTAATAATAGAGATAAAATAAGGAGAAATAGTTTATTTGCATGAGTGAAGGTGAGTTAAAGAACCACACTACCTCCCCAGTGTTTTAATGTCCATGTATAAGCAGAAAATGAAACACAATGTAAATTTATGTATTTCAGTAAACAAATATTCTTTAAGAACTGCTGTTCTTTTTCCACTTAACATTTGAGACTATTTCTCTGGATTGGAAACATTCAATTTTCACTGAAAATTTCTAAGATTTGCGCACTTTACTTTGATTTGTGCTTTTAGACCTCTTCCTTGTAATCATTAGAGGTGTTTTTTCCTATCGTGGAGCACGGATTGGCTAGCAAGAACAGAACTGATCATGTAAGCTCCACTTTATATGGCCTATACATCTGACCATAACTCCTCTTTTCTTCCCAGCACTATTATTATTCCTTTGGATTTTCTTCAATTTAGCCCTGCTGTGTACATGGCATGAAAATGTATTTTTAGGATATTCCTATCAAAATCTTTCACACAGAATTAACTATTCTGGCTGGCAGAGAGTAATGCCAAGAACAGATCATGTTCTATAAAAATGATACAATGTGACAGGTATTTCTATTTTACAAATATCTCATTTGAAATGAATTTGAAATATACCTAAAATCACACCTTCTTTGAGAAACAGTTGTGAAATGAGGAATAAAGATTTTCAGAAATATTTGTGCTTGTTTTGGTTTGCATGAAAGTAGAAACCAGCCCAACAAATCAGATTCATCACTGCTCTGTGCTTTGTGAAGTCAGTTATGTCTGTACAGGAGGCTGCAAGATTAAGCCCCAGTTGCTATCAGAAGAAATCAAATCTCTGTCAAATCATCCTTTCAGAAAAACTGGTCTGTTAGACCCATTAATACAATAGGATTAGCTGAGCTGACAGTGAGTAAAAATGCTGTGCAGTGGTTGAACAGCAGAAGTAATTTTCTAACTGGATGGAATCTTTACAGAGGTGATGATCCAGTGGATAATATGAGCTGGAGACTCAGTAGAGGAGAGGTCATGTTTTTTGTCCATGAGAAGGTTATTGTTCTTAGACAATGCTTCCTAGAACTTTTTTACTGGTTTTGTATTGTACAGTGAACCAGCAGCTATTGACTCTTTCACAATCTCTACTGTGTAGATATAGTGTTCCTCCTTTGTTAGACTTACTGAAGGCTGATGACAAACAACTGCCCATCTGAGATATTCACCCCTAACTCCGTAGCTGGATATTTGTGCCTTCCCAGACTAGTACAACACCAAAATTAACTGGAGTTCATGCTAAGGTAGCCATATTTTTTATATGTATATGCTGTCTTTATATACAAGTGAGGAATGTTTGTGTGCTATCAGTGATGCAATAACTTTTGCAGAGGTGGCCAAAGACATGTTGGTATGATGTGTTCTTGAGAGTTACCAGATAAAAATGCAGAAGATGCACTGTACACAAAAATCATAAAATCATAGAATCCTTCCAGCTGGAAGAGACCTTCAAGATCATCAAGTCCAACCTTATTCCTAGACACTAAAAACCATGTTCCATGTTCTTAATAACATCTACCCATCTCTTAAACACCTCCAAAGATGGTGACTCCACCACCTCCTTGGGCAGGCTATTCCAATGCCTGACAACCCTTTCAGTAAAGAAATTTTTCCTAATATTCAGACTGAAGTTCCCCTGGTTCAACTTCAGGACATTTCCTCTCGTTCTATTGCTTGTCATTAAGGTGAACCGACCAACTCCCACCTTGCTACAGCTACCCTTCAGGTAGTTGTACAGAGCAATAAGGTCTCCCCTTAGCCTTCTTTTCTCAAGGCTAAACAGCTCCAAATCCTTCAGCCAAATATAGTAACAATACTCAAAATCACTATGTTGTATAGTTCTGTAGCTAGTCAACATATTTTTTTGTGGCTGCTACTGAGATTCATTTTGTGAACTGAGCTGAATTTGTCTTTGGAAGCCTTTAGAATGGTACAGAACAAACCTTCTGCTTGTTTAAACGGGAATATCCTCTGAAGTGAGTAGAACTGTACTTGGGAAGCCAACATACTGTAACTGACTGTTTAATTTGACATCAAATTAAAATTTAATCACAGCTATCTGTGACTGTGAGTGACAAAATAGATATATTTGGATTTTTTTAAAGAACAGACTTAATTTTCTCCTTTACTACTCTACAATCATTTCAATGCTAATGCTGAATGTTATTCTGATTAATTAGTAGTTACAGATAATGAGAATGAAACTAATTACAAGAAGTTTTACAAAAAAAAAATAAAATCAACATTTCTTCACTTAAAATCGTACTTAGCTCAAGTAAGCATTGATATATTTTTTATTTCCTTCATAGATTTTACAGGAAATGAGCAACAATTTTTTTCTTAGCCCTGTGAATGAATGCCTGGATTGAGCTCCCATGTGTACTTTACTTGCATACACTGCAGTCAAGAAACATGCTTCTGAACAATTCTTGATTTTCATTATACACTTTGATATGAATTGGTTAAATAGTTATTTTCTTGGTATAAGAATGTATACTGCAACTTCTATAATGCTACTAAGTGATGTAGAAAACTTTCAGGCATTAGTTTAGAATGGATGAAAAAGGCAGCTCCTGACAAAGAGATACTCTACCTGACATGATTTCACAAAACACTGATTGTATGTATATCATGGCTACCTACATTGATTTTTCATCTATGACTCTTCCTATATCAGAATTGCACAATTAAAATTCCTAGTGGTAGTTGATGTTTCAAAACACATTTTGGGGATGTCTATGAAATGTACCCAAGCCAAGTTAAGAGCTAGTTCTTGCCTTCCTAAAAGTTTAATCAATATACAGAATCACAGAATGGTTGGGGTAGAAAAGACCTCTGGAGGTCATCTTCTCCAACCTCCATGCTTGAGCAGGACCACCTGGAACTGATTGCCCAGAATTGTGCCCAGATGGCTTTTGAATATCTCCCATGTTGGAGACTCCACAATCTCTTCCTGATGTTTTCTGATGTTCATCAGGCAGCACTCTTTGTTTCTGAGTCAATTTTCCGAGTCAATTTTCAAAATTCTGAATCCGTTTCTACTCAGTCAATTCATCATAGAAGATTATGAAGTTGGTCAAGCATGACTTACCCTTGGTGAAGCCATGCTGACCACCCCTGATGATTTTCTCATCCTTAATGTGCCTGGAAACGGTTTCTAGGATTAGCTGCTCCATCATGTTCCCAGGGATCCCGGGTAGTTCCCTGGTTCCTTCTTGACCTTCTTGAAAATGAGGTGACATTTATGTTTTTCCAGTCTTTGGGTACTTCTCCTAGCTGCCATGATTAATCAAAGATTCTTGAGAGTTGCCTCGCAATGAGAGCTAACAGATCCCACCAGATGGTGTTCATCCACGTACCTCTGCATGTATGTACAGTTCGCTTAAATATTCTGTGACCGGATCCCCTTCCACCAAGGGTGCATTTTCCTTGCTCTAGCCTTCCCCTTTGTCTCTTGGACCTGGGATTCCTTGCTAGTTAAGGCTGAGTCAAAGAAGGCATTCAGTACCTCAGCCTTTTCCATGTCCTGTGTCACCAGGTCACCTGTCTTATTGAAAATGGGTCCATGTTTTTTCTGGTCTTTCTTTAGTAAGTAATGTACTTATAGTAGACCTTCTTGTTGTATTTGGCATCTCTGGAAAGATTAAATTCTATTTGGGCTTTGGCTTTCCTAACTTCATTCCTGGATGTTCAGACAATGTTTCTGTATTCCTCTCAGGCTACCTGTCCTTGATTCCACCCTTTGTATGCTTCATTTTTGGTTTGGGGTTTGGCTAGCGGCTTTTTGTTCGTCCACACAGGCCTCCTGGCATTTTTGCCTGACTTTTTATTTGTTGGGATGAAACTCTCTTGTTCTTGGAGGAGGTGATCCTTAGACCCTCTTCTCTCCAGGGCATTATTCCATGGGACTTTTTGACTCTTTCAAGAGGCCAAAGTCAGCTCTCCTGAAGGCAAGTGTTGTGAGATTCCTTCTCACCCTTCTTCATGACCTCAGGATGCTGAACTCCACCATGTCCATTGTAGCCAAAGATGCCTTGACCATGCCGTGACACATCCCCAGTGAGCCCCTCCTTGTTCATGTATGAGGTCCTGTAGACTATTCCTCATTGGCTCTGCTATCATTTGAAGGAGGAAGTTATCAGTGCACTCCAGGAGCCTCCTGGATTGCTTATATCCTACTATCTTGTCCCTACAGCAGACATCAGATTGGTTGAAGTACCCCATAAGGACCAGAGCCTGTGAATGTGAAGCTCCTACTATTTGCTTGTAGAAGGCCTCATTTATTTGTTCTTCCTGGTCAGCTGGACTATAGGAGACATGCACTATAATGTCATCTTTGACAGTTCTTGAAATATTTCTTACTACCTTCGTTCCTTTCTGAAAGAAATTCCTTGGATATATATTTTGATGCTAACCTTTAATATTTCACAGTTTTTTTCTAAAGATACATTATCATTAGTATATGCCATATGGAGATTACTTTTTCTATAGTTGTGCTGTGATGTAATTAATCTATCGTAATATGTCAGCACAGCAGCATGCTGCCGATGAAAATATGGTAAAGCATCTTTTCTGTTGTTGGATCTTCTACCACTGGCAAATTGGTTAGAATGACAAAGATGTTGACATGAAGAAAAATCAACATAGAATTATTGAAGAACTTATTCCTGGGCTAAAACTTTATCAGAACCAAATATAATAATGCATTATGAAAAGTTCACTGTGGTGTATTGCTCTGTAGTACATATTAAGGGGATAGTAAAGAATATTGTAATGACCTCTCATGGGACTGAGTCAAATAGAAATTTAGAAAGAATATAATGAGAACATCTAAATGGAGGGCTATAGAACAAAATATCTGAGAAGACATACATTATTGAGTAATATGAAATAATATATCCATTAAAATGTGTTATGAGTGTATTTCTTAGCATTCTTTTGTGGTTACATCTTAAGCATGATATAAAATGGTATTTCTTACACTATTAAAGTTTTAATAACAAGTGGACTATGCAGATTGTCCTACAGGGGAAATCCTTCTCTGTAAAGTAAATCCCAGTGAATAACTGGGATAACAGAAATCTTGTTTGATTGTTGGCCCATTATTGAAATGAACACAAAAATCACCGGCTTTCTAGATTTTATTCATGAAGAGGAGGAATAATTCTGAGGTTCACAAAGTGGAAAAACTCCTACATCTAAACCATAATTAAAATTTCTTCCCAGCAGAGTATTTATGCCAATAGGCAATTCACAGAATTGTAATCACAAAAGCAAGGATCATATATCATATAACCTATGTTCTTAATCAAGTCAACAAAACTCCCAAGAAAACCACAAATCTGTCTTGCATATATTTTTTCAATCACAGTTTCAGAATAAAGATATAACCTGAGCAACTATCCATCTACTAAGAGAGAAAATCATACTTGAACAAGGTGGAATTGTTATGAGTATATACTGAAAACATAGACTAGATAAGCATATGCATATTAATTAATGTAATAATAATTCCATGTGCAATGTAAAGTGTGTATGAATGTGATGAAAACAGCCAACACAGTGAACAATAAATGATGTGTTATGGTCCAACTACTAACGTATACAGAAAATAAATGAGAACCAAGCTTCCCACTGAACATAGGAAAAAATTCACAAACACAAAACTTCTGCAAAATACCATATCATGTCAAAGGACAGTAATGGATAACACTGAACTACAGGAAAAGTATCCTTACAATTCAACAGAACAAAGACTAATATATATGAAGATGCTTATGAACTTAAAAAAGCAATATCGATTAATAGGATTTTGAATTTGTTGCATGTTCTTCTGTTGAAATAAAATATTTTAAGGAAGTGCTATTCTAAAATTATAGTTTGTTTCAAAACAAAATTATAAGAACTGTACAAAAGACACAAACAACATAACTCATTTTTTTTTTCATTTGCAAAGCCTCTTTTTATAGCGTTAGAAAGTGCTTGATCTATTTTTCATTCTGTTTTTTAAACCTTATAGCAAATGACTTATTGCTTTAAGAAATGTATACTTATTCCAAAAGTGTCTGTTAAGAAGAACATCTAATTCTTATAAATAATTTGCTCCTTAGAAAAAAGAAAAAAAATCAAAACACATTTCTTCAAACATGCTTGTAATGCATGTAGAACAGCCACCTCATTTTACTGCTGTTAAACAAACCAAGTCTCACACCCAAAAAATCCATTTGTCTCCAAATGTAGTTTAGAATGTCAAAGTCTCAAGTGTTTTTCTTTTATTTCATTGAATGTACCTCTTAATATTCAATATTAACAACTGTTAATTTGTATCCAGTGTGTGTTAGTAGTGAGGTATCACCATTTTTTGTAGTGGGCTGCATTTTAAAACACACCACCTTCTGGTTAGGCCAGTGACATAACCTTTAAACAGCTTTGCTGTTATTACTCTCTCACATCCTGTATCAATGTTATCTGCATGTATTTAAAAGACACTTAAAAGATGTATCCTAACAAATACCATAATCAAATTACATAAAAAGGACATCTCCTTTATATAATGTCGTACATCCCATGTTTTTTCTATCTTCAGTAACAAGTACTCTGAGTGTAAAATTTAAATAAAAACAAACAAAGGAACAAGTAAAATTCTAGTAAATAATAGAAAAATATGGAATAGAAAATATACAGAATAGAAATAATAATGTGGAATAGAAAAACTAGGCAGGAATAGTTCTTATGACATACAATGGAATCTTCTTTAGAACCCATTCAGATGGATATAAATATTTTCATTAATTTATACAGCTTGGATAAGGTCTGGGTCTCTCCTTGATTTGCATCATTTATCTGCTGTGCTGCTACATGGCATCTTCAGCTCCCATTGAGGTCTTCTGGTGAGTCATTGGAACACAATGAGTTCATGAGTCCCTTCTTTTTGCCAGGGAATCATTTTTAATCAATAGCTTTTAGTGTAATGGAAGTTACCACAAAGCTTTCAAGATCTGGGTTTATCTTATAGTTAAAATGAGCTTAGTGCCATCTCTAGTGTATAGTTGTTGCTTCACCAAGCTGCATATTATACATTAGGTCAAGGCTGTCTGTCCAGATCAGTAGTCTATAAGATGAAATAAAAGCAACACAGAAAATGTTGATACTATCAAAGGGAAATTATTTTCATACGTTTTATTTCTGAATGCCTATATACTCACATATTCAGATATGATTTGTGATAGTAAAGTTATTAAAATAGGTGAAATAAATGTTTCATCTATATTGATTCAAGTGAGTATGCCATGAGAAAGCGCAGATTCCAATGGAAGATATTATGTAAATCTCCACTGAGACAAGAGAGTTATTTCAAATATATGTAGACTGGTGTAAGTCCCTTATAACACAAATTCAAATCTCTAGTTGAAACCTTCATAAACATATTTCAAATTGGAATTCTTCTCTTAGAATTGCATCATTCAGTTACAAACACTGTGGAGAATAAAAAAAAGGAAAACGGTATTTAGAAAAAAAAGCTCATTCAAGTGTCGGCTATTTTTTTCTAATTTGTCAATATATAGTAAAAAATAGTTCTAGTCACTAACATTGGAGAACATAAGTCAAATACTGTGAAGAGTGGAGTACAAATTTAATTTGGGTAAAAGCAGCACATGTCTTCTAAGGCCCAGCTTTTCCAGAAACAGAAGAACAAGGTTCAAACATGCTGTAAGAAAACAGTGGTGGTTACAAAGGAAAACTGAAGTTCACCGTGTAGCACTAACAGCAGCTACGTTTCTCTGAAGTGTGATAAAAGTCCCACTGGAAATTTCCGGTCAATAGGAACTCTACAACTGAATTACAGGATTGGGCCCTAAAGGCTGAAGGTTGCACAGAGATTTTAGTCATCTTTGTGCAACAGTGACATCTTGTGCAACAGTTATACACATTTTGGGATCATTTACATATAAAAGTGATCCCACTCACTTATATAAATTGGATATTCCCTCCTGGAATTTGGTTATTTTCTTAGTAAACATAAGGACTATATGCAAATGAAAGAAGAAGAAGAAAGAAGAAGAAAAGAAGAAGAAGAAGGACAATGGAAAAAAAAAGATTATAAAAGAAAACTTGTGAAATGAAAAGAAGAAAAAGAATAACAATTCTTTTGAGAAAACTGAGTGCATAAGAACTAGTGTAACTTACTCAGCACAATGCCATGGATCCTACTGATCTTGGGAGGTTGTTCAGGAGTCATTCCTCCCACAAGTATTTTCTGAACAATTATAAACTATCTCAGATACCTCTTTTTTTCCTACATGGAGCAGAAATTAAATTTTCTTTCTGTATTGATTTCCTTTAACAAATATATTTACTGGGACCATTTAAAGGAAACAGCACTGTTGTTTCAAATCTGTACCTCTATGTATCTTTGAGAGTATCTCATGGTCACGTGAATGAAATTATACCAAGGTGGTCTGTTTTTTTTGTTTTGTATTGTGTTTTCTTTTTTAAGATGTTCTATTAAAAAATGAATTCTAATTCCAGACTCAGCTAGAAAAATCTGGATAATTGCCTTTTTTCCTCTTCAAAGAATAGTCCAAATATATTCAGTGAGAACAGTGAACACAATTGTAATTATCTGTACCATTTGAAGTCTTTGCTCATTGTGCTTCTAGCCCAGTGCATGGAGAATTATTGATAGCTATTGGAGAAAGCTGAAGGTCATCTTACCAGTCACAGCTAGACTAGCTGAGCTTGACAAAAATTACACCCATTCATCAGTGTGAAGTAGTACCTCATGTATAATTGTTGAGAAAGCACTTGGCTGGTTTGGAAAGCACAGTATTAACTTATAGAAAGTCTTACCAACAATAATAGCTCAAACAAAAATAATTCCAAGGCAATATATTTTCTGGCAACCTGCTCTGCTATAGAAAGCATAGTAATAAGTGTATATTATTTACCTCAGTCTTTACCAGCATCTCCCACCCTGACTTAGAGAGATGGCTTTCATGCAAATCAAGGCTGTAGCTTAGGCAAGTACACATCTTTTTAACAATTAGCAAACTCATATGCCCAAATTTGATTTCCAGTGTAGTATCAACAAATCCCGTCACTGTGATATGTTGGTTTGTGAACAAAACATTAAACGGCTAATTTAATAGCGATTTGAAGGGGAGGAAAAATATCTGTAAGGAAACTGAACAACCAAAATGGATGAACTGTATGGTAAAACAAGACACATTACCTTGGTGATCAGGACCCTCTCTAGAAGAGATAATGTGAATATGAACTTACATGTAATATGCTTTTACTTTCACTGTGCTACACACGAGGATTGAAGAGATTTTGAGGGTAGTGACATTCCTTTACAGAGATACAAAATGTACTTCACTAGACTGGAACTCCAGCATGCTCACACACATACTTCCTATGGAGGAAAAAAAAATCCCATACAGCCAGGAAAAAATCAGATTCCGTGTAAGCATTTTCAACCCTTAAGAGATGAGTGACACTTCTCACAAAATATAATCACGTTTATAATGATATGAAAAAGATGGAAGTGACAGTTCACAAGACTATTAGTAAACAAATATCAAGATAAAAAAATAATGTGTCTTGATCTCTACAGGCAGCTACAGATACACCATGACTCCAATGTGGAGTTCACAGCATAATTATAGTTAGTATATAATGCAGAATGTGAAAGCAAAGCATTTGATCTTATTGTAAATTTATGCTTTTACAGGTAACTTACTACTTTGTTTTGGAGGAAAAAAAACCTATAAAATTGTTTTAATTTTTGCTCATTCTGCTTATGCTTGGGTTTTTTGTTTTTGTTTTTTGTTTGTTTGTTTGGTTGGTTGTTTTTCTTTTGTTTTTTTTTGTTTGTTTGTTTGTTTTAATTTTTGAAGCTTGATCACTAAAAATTACTCTCCCTATTCATCTGCTTCTGTATACTCAGGCTCTGAGTACTGAGTGCCTGTTTTTGTAGGTAGAAATCTTTTTAGTTCACTGATGATGAAGCTGAGCTGAAGAAAATACAAGAGGAAGTTAATTTGATTCAGGAAAAATGAAGAATAAAAGACAAGGTAGCAGATTTGTCTAGGCTTAGGCATACAATATTTTGTCTACGGATAGGAGATGTCCAGACTTAAATTTTTATGGGAGTAGAAAGGTAGAAAACATATGAGCCATATAGTATTTAATGAAAACAGAATTGCTTAAATTCTGTATTATGCTGCTTCTCTAGGCCATAACATCTGTGAAAATTGTTGCAGTGTTTTAGATGGTGGATTTGATTCTAAAACTCTGTTTTCTTAAGTAAGAAAAAATGTGCAGGGCTGAATGTGATGAGAATATGTGAACTTATTTTATTCACTAAGAAACTAAGGAGGGAAAGTGCCCATGGAATTAATTTATGCTTGCTTTTCCTAAGAATCCTGGTTGCTCCTCAGTTTAGACTACTTTTTTAGCAGTAGTCCTATTTAGACTACTATTTTTGTGATTTTTTACAATAACAAAAAGCAATTCTGCTACTATCAATTGGTGGTGAAGAAAAATATCAGAAACTTCTGCACCACAGATAGATGCACTTATTTTAGGAAATACCTTCCAAGTTCCAGTTTAATTTATTGTACACTTTCCCTTTTCCCCTTTGTTTTTATGTCTCCCGTAGAAGGAATTGTAGATTTAATATGAAAGACAAAATGGCAAACAGAAGTAAATAAAGAAGACTTACTTTTTTTTCCACCAAGAGGAAAGTTAAAAAATCTCTTCTTATCAAGCGTAATAGAAAAGAAATGTTGTTATATATGCAGAAAAACTTTCTCAGGAGAGAATAAAGAGGAAAAATATTCAGTTCAGTTGGGTCCAAACTACAGGGTCTTCCAAAAGCAACCAGCACAAAATCACCACATATTATTCATTGCATTACCATTACGTGCCAAAACATCAAGCCACTTCAGGAAAGAGGTAAATGCAAACGATTCACTTAGACTTCCTCATCTACTTCATCTCACTATAGAATCTAAAGAGCAGAGACAGGAGAAACAACAAGCTTTCACCAAAGATTTATGCTGTTTCAGAGTTCATTCTGTCATTTCTTGGGCTACTCATGATTCTTTAAGGTACAAACCAAGCAAACTGAAGTACAGTTTGTGTTGTTGGATTCTTTCCCTATTTTCTAGTCATTACAGAAAAACAGCACCACAACTCCATTTTTTCTACTGCCACCATCCCTTGAATTGTCAGTTCCTTCCTTCTAGTAACAAACTCCTGCTGAAGCCCTCACCCCCTGTGGTTTGTCAAAAGAGAAACAAGGAGAATTTTCCCACAATATGAGTACTAGGCAGTAAGGAAGAGAAAAAAAAATAATCAGTGTTTATAAACTGAAGGCAAAAATATTTTATATTAAAAGTCAAAGAATAAGACACTGAATTATTACAGCTACTAGAACATTCTCTCTTTGGCATTTGCTGTACTGGAACATGCAATTCTATGGCCACCAGATGTTAGACAGGATATTTTACTCTGTTCCAGGGATGTATCTATGTAATTAATTGTGATAAAAACCAGAACCATCCAGCATGTTTTTCTGTCTTAGTGTAGGGTAAACTATGTCTATGTCATTTATATAATGTCTTCCCATCCCCTACTCCCATTACAACTATTTCAGTGTTTAACTATTCTTATCATTAGAAAGTTCTTCCTAATATTTAAATTTAGTCTCAAATGCTGCAATTGAACCCCTTTTTTTCTTATCCTATCTACCATGGACAAAAGCAGAGCAGATTATTTCTTTTGTTTTTACATCATCCCTTTATGAACCTGATCTTGGCTATCAGGTTCTCCCTTAGTAATTTCTCCATTTTTTTTTTTATTTCATAGGCCCACTTTGTCGGTGAAATGCAGTGCTCAGAACTAGATACAGAATTCCAGTCTGGAGTACAGCACTGAGCAAAACTGGATAATTACTTTGCCATGTCTTGCAGGCTTTATTTCCACTTACAAGAGATATAATGTTCTTAGAGACTTTTTTACAACTTCACGGCTTTGCTGACCCCTGTTCAGAATGTGATACGTGCAGACTCACAGATTCTTCTCCAAAGAAACAGTACTTCACCAGTTTGTTTTTTTCTACAGCATATTTTTGCTATCCATAATTCCTTCCTACGCCTAGCACCTTCCACTTGTTTCCACAGTTTTAGCATATCCTTTGGTCCTCTTCTCCCATTTGTCAAGCTGATTTTGAATTCAAAGCTTTTTCTTGAGTATACTGTTTCTCTTTCCCAGATCTGTGTTAGCATAGATTTAATAAACTTGGTCTATGCTCTACCATCCAGGCTGAATAAAGAAAAGTAGAAAAAAATTGATTCCAGGAGCAATGCCTGTGGTTGATTTGTCCTTTCACTTTGACAATGAATTACTGACAACTTGCACAGTTATCCAGCCAACTTTGCATGCAATTTACTAGCAATTTAGAAACTTAATTTAGCCAAAGATTTCCTAGCTTGCTTAAGAAAATGTCATGTTAGACATCGCCTAAAGATTTGTTTAAGAATACATGACATCTGCTGCTTCTTGACAATCTCTAACAATTGTTGAAGAATTCATTTAATGGAATTTGTTGCTGACAAATGCATGTCTACTGTTACTCATCTGATCCTTTGCAACTGCTAACAAATCATTTGCTTGAATATTTGTTCCAAAGGCTTCCAGGAACTAAAGTTAAGCTGGCAAGCTAGACTTGACTCTTTTTTATTGCAATTTTAGAATTTGGCATTATGTTTTCTCTCTTACAATCTTCCAAAACGTCATAGACACTTATGCACTTTCTGAAAGGAAACCTCTCATAGAGGTAAGATTGCTTGTGGCCAGTATTCTTCTCATTAACTTACTTTCATAGACATCAAGGTCCTGAAAACTGAGACTATACTACTTTAATACTAAATGCATGAAATATCTGTGCAGGATAGTCTTGCACCTGATAAGGAAGCTACGAACAAAGTGACAATGAAGAGATAGTATATTGTACTATTTTATTATTTATTTCAGAAGCATTTTAATGTGCATTGAGAGGTTTAAATTTGTGTCAGTCAAAGCTTATATTTTTAAGCTATGCAATGAATTGAATACCTGCAAAAGTACACATGTACATGACCTATTAAAGAAATACTGTAGTTGTGTGCTGAGTCTGGCTGGGATGGAGTTAACTTTCTGCATGGCAGCCCACATCATGCTGTTATTTGAAACTGTGACTGAAATAGTTTGAATAACACACCAATGCTTTGGTTATAGTTGAACAGTGCTTGAAGAACACCAAGGCTTTCTCTAAAGGGTCCTTATCCTGCCACCCAACAAGCAGTCTGGGAGTGAGAAAGAAATTGGGAAGGCACACAGTAAGGACAGCTTATCTGAACTAGCCAAGAGGATACTCAATACCATATAATGACATGCTCAGCAATAAAACTGAGAGGTTTTGTCTTCAAAGGTCTGCTTGTGGGGTAACTGATTTCCTCTGCATCACTTACTTGTGTTTTCCTCTCTTTCCTTCACTTATTAAAGTGTGTTTGTCTTGACCCATGAGTTTTTAACTTTTGCTTTTTCCATTGTCTTCCTTGTCCTGCTGGGGAAAAAGCGAGTCAGTGGCCGTATGAGTGTGTACCTACTGGCTGGGGTCAACAGTTAACATGTGTGTTAGAGCCATGATTCTTATGATGATAAGATGATTCTTATTTCCAAAAAGTTCAGACCATGTTTTTAATACATGTTTTGACATCACGAAATATCTCTAGTAAAGTTAGTAACACAGGTAGCTTAACCACCTGAAAAAAAATCTTTTAGGTATTTAAAAGTATGCTGAGTTCTGTTCAGACAATACTTACTTTGTTGCATGTGGTAAAGATAATTATTTTTCCTAGACTCACAGAATCATAGAATGGTTTGGGTTAGAATGAACTTGAAATATGATCTAGTCCCAACTACCCTACCGAGAGCAAGGATCCCTTCCACCAGACAGGTTGATCAAAGCCAAGTAATCATACCATAATATTTGGTTGATTCAGAACGATTAAAATAACTAAATAATATGTAGGTTGTACAGTACAAATTTCATTTAGTCTACAAACTTCTAGAAATTTAAAATATAGTGTTTGATTAAAATTACAGATGTAACTGAACACACATTTAGCTTTAATATCCATATTTTAGTTCTTTGTCCTGTAAAAACTGTTGTCTAGCTTTACACAGAAAAATGGGAGGTCAAAGAACAGGCAAAACAATTATTTGTCAGTCCTTAGTAGAAGTGATAGGATTAGAAATTGTAGCTAGAACTATTGGGTTTTGTACTATCTCAACTTTACTTACAGGTTTTCTGTAAATTGCACTTCAGGAAGCAATGCTGTTTCTGTGCATAGCAGCTGCAAAAGTTCATACATATCAAAATCTATGTATTTCTCATGTAAAGATGTGGATATTGAAAGCTTTTCTCCATATATCTAGTGCTGGCAATATTTAAGTCTTACTGTAATTCTAAACTGCCACAGATTGCTTCTAAACTCATCCAAAATTAATTTCTAATCTACAGGCAAAAGTTTATATACTTTGCCAAAGTTAGGTCTAAACTCCATATCTAAAGGACAGTTCTTGGTACTTAGGTTGTAATGCAATTTCTGCAGCAGCTTTGCAAGAATGCATAAATTATGATTTTGCTGAATAATCACACACCTAAGGTGCTTAGATTTTTTTGGTTTATTTTACTTTCAGTAGATATGAGACTACTGCTAAAGTTTTAATACTTTTTGTGGTGTGTTGAATCTTGTACTGAAAGGCACATTTTACAGTGCAAAAGCTATGAGGAGAAAAATCATAGATTTAAACTGCTCCATTGTTGTAAATGGATATTATACTTTGGGACTGTCCTGGTTTGCGTGAAAACAGAACTAATTCTGTTCAGTGATTTTACTTTTCAGTTCAGTACTTCTAACTAACAGTACTTTCTGAAGTTAGCAGCATGTTTTTACAGTGTCTGCTGCCAGCAGTGATAACAGCCCATGGTTAGAGTTACTACCAAGGATTGGTGTGCAGACCAAGGCCACTGCTGGACGGTGTGCACCACACAGAGGGGGTGCAGAAAGTAAAAGACTGCACCTAGGAAGGAGCGGACAGGGCAGGTGACCCCCAACTGACCAGCGAGGTATCCAGCCCATAGACGGCATATTCGGTAGCAAGCAGAGGGATCCAAAAAGGGTCTATTGGGCTTTTACCCGGGCTCTTCTCCTCTCTTGGACTGCTTCCCCAGAACATCCAAGGAGGACTCTGTCCATTCTGCCTTTGATTCCATGTTCCTGAATCCGGTAGCAGAATCCAGCTCTTGAACACAGCTCCCATCTGCTGCGGGGCCTGGTCTGGGACCCCCGGTGCCTGCTCTACAACATCAGTGGTGACGGTGATGTAATTACCATCAGAGGGCTTGGGTTCGGTACTGGTTTTGTATATATTTGTACATATTCTATTTTATTACTATTAATCATTAAAGCTGTTCTAGTTTCCTTTTCTAATCACTAAATCTCTCTCCCTTATTCCTTTTCTCTTCCCCGTTGGGGAGGAAGGGGGGTTAACAGAGAGCGTCTGTTAGGTCTAAGGGGCTGTCCTGACCCTAAACCGCGACAGGGACCATACAGAGAAGAAAGTTAGCTGGCTGTTTTTACTAGCGAAAAATTTTAATTTGTTGCCATTTCAACTGTCATTATTTTTTCACATTATATTGATGTTTTTCTGTGTGGAATGTCAAACAGTTAAGTTGATGACCTTCATAAGATCTCTTGTTCTTATGAGTTTATAAACCAAAAATTCATATTTGAAATTTTTTTTTTTTTTTCCTAGCTAATCCTTCAGAACCTTGCAATAATTTTCATGTGCTTTGCAAATTTTAGCTGGAGTATTTGCTTTATGGTCTTTTCCAGTATAGCAACAAGGTCTTTAACATTTTTCTTAAACTCGGGAAAATATATGTGTTCCTGGGATGATACCTTCTGTTTCTTCTATCAGTAACAAGACAAATAAATCTTTTAAGCCCTTAGTAGAATTAAGCTCATTAGTTCCTAACCTTCATTTTCTTTGCTTACCTCTTTTATTGTGAACTTTAAATTCTCAGCTCAAAAACCAAGGAGGTACTATATCCTTTGAGCTCTAAAACATTAAGATACAATTTGGTTGAAAAGAAATCCCCAAAGCTGAGCTTTTAAAAAAGTATAGTATACTTTTAAAAAATGTATTTTGCTTACTACATTTACCTTTGATACCTTGTTTATCTACATCATCATATTTCCCACTACAGATTACATTCTACACTATCAGACACTTAGAATTTATATTTGTCATTCATGGAAGCTCCAATACTAGTCAGGTCAGGTCCTCTGAAGCAAATGAAACTATATGGACTTATACTATTTAATTATATTATGCATATTTTTCTTATCTGAACTACAGGAAAGGTGCTGCTGTATCATGTGCCACTGTACTGTAAAATAACTTATTTATAAAAGACAATTCCCCCTCTTAGCTAAGGTCGTAGCTAATATACATTTACATCTCTGAAGGTTTGAGTTTCTTTAGCAATTGATATATAATGCTTGTGATTGTAAAAAGCAATCAAGAAATCCAGGAATATACCCCAGAGTAAGAAAAATATCTGATAGGCTCCGTCTAACAATGTTTGTTTGCACTGATCTTCATCCAGAGAAACCAGTCATTGAAGGAGGCAGAAAGCCTGGAATAATTCCAGCCTTATTACAAATTTATTATTATTTTCATAAGCAAATTTAAGGAAAAAGAATCTGGTGTTGTGTTTCAGGGATGAACTGGTGAATGCTGAAGGTGAGGGGAGGATGTGGGATTTTTTCACCACCATCTACATCTTTTTAACAGTAACCTACTTGCTTTATCAGAGTATTTTTTCTCTTAAAACATAGACACATTAGGATGTTCAATTTGATAGACAATAGGTTTTATGACTTGAGCTGGTATATTAAATTTCATGTTTTTATAAAACCACTCTGTGTACTCAGCCATGGATTACATAATATTTCAAGTCACATATTGTTTTTTACTCTGTTCGAATTCCCTAGGTTTCATTTGTCATAACCATACTGGCAGCACTACAAACAATAAAATATGTTTTTTGTTGTTATTAATACACTTTTTCAACCATCTGAACTCTAAACAACAAAGCTTAAACGTCTTTCATTTTTTAGCCTAAGTAAAATGTCAAAGGTTAATTTTATTTTGTGAACATCAGAAAACTCAGCAAAAGCTTTAAGTTCACTCTTTTCAACATACTTATGGTTTCAGAACAAAAATAGGATGGAAACATATAGGTTCCTGGCTGGTAGCTTGAGACGCAGCTTCCACAAAGTAAAATAAATAATTCTTTAAAAAACATACAAAGGACAGTTTCCTTTTTCCCATCAGGTCAAAGCTGGAGTTTTAAATGATTGAAGGCAAACATTTTGCTGAGTGTCCTCAACTTTTACCTAGAATAGATGCTTTATTGCATTTTCCATCATAACAGTGAGGTCTTTAACATATTCCCTGTGCAAAACCAGTTCTTGCTTAGGATTATGAGTTGTTAAATATCTTTCAGGACCAATATCCAGCAGCAATCCATCCCATATCTGGCCCACTTAACAAATGAAGAAACTTAAGACAAAAAAGGCAAGATAATTCTCCTGTGATGAAAGGAAAACAAGGTAAACCTGTAGTTCTATATTTTCTCTCTAAATGTCTAACTAGTTTATGGTAACATGACTATAGGTTAATTTGAATTACTTATTTGAATGGTTATATAGATTATGAAACCTCATTTGAGAGGATCTGGATTGACAGGGTCTGGAGGGAAAGTCTTATGAGGAAAGGCTGAGGGAGCTGGGGTTGTTCAGCGTAGAGAAGAGGAGACTCAGGAGGGACCTTATGACTCTCTACAACTACCTGAAAGGAAGGTGTAGTCAGGAGGGGATTGAGCTCTTCTCCCAGGCAAATAGTGACAGGACAAGAGGGCAGGGCCTGAAGCTGAAGCTGCGCCAGGGGAGGTTAGGTTGGATCTTAGGAAGCCCTTCCTCACAGAAAGGGTGATAGAACACTGGAATGGACTGCCCAGGGATGTGGTGGAGTCTCCATCCCTGGAGGTGTTTAAGGAAAGATTGGATGTGGTGCTTAGTGACATGTTCTAGCTGATGTCATGGTGTTGGGTCATAGGCTGGACTTGATGATCCTGGAGGTCTATTCCAGTCTCAGTAAATCTGTGATTTGGTGATTCTGTGACATAAAAAGGTCACATAATTGAAATAATGTATTTTGATGGTGTGAGCCACTTCTAGAATTTTAAAAGCAAATTTAAGATGCTTTTCTTTATTTTTTTTTTTTTTTTTGTAGTTTTGTTCAACATTATGAAAAAAAGGTACAAGGCAAGAATTTCCACAGAATCTTTACCACCATGAAAGCACATGCTGAGAGATAAAGAGAAGGTTTTGAATAACTTTAAAAATATGCACAATGATCATTAAAAATAGCTTGATCTAGCTACAGCTCTAGCTAAAATTCCAGCTATACACAGATAATTAGCAAAGCTTACTTAATATGAAACCATTTTATAACAGCCATACATGTGAAAGAAATAACATACAGCACTGAGTTTTCAACAAAGCTCACACTGCAATAGTGTTCCTATGAATATATCTCTTTATCTATCTGTGAATATAATCTCTCTTATTCTAAGAGTCTAGGAGTTATAAAAGCTGCTATGAACACCTGAGTAATAATAAAGCAAATAAAAAAGTGTTTCCTTTCTTAACTTACTCATCTATTCATAACATTTTTGACTTTAATCACAGATTTTTAGTAAAAAATAATTACTTTGAAATATGAAATACCCTTACTGCCTACTGTAACTTTATTAATGTTACCATTAATTTAATTTATCTGATGATAAAAATAGCAGCTCAGTTTTTCTCCTGCTCACAGATCTATGAATTCAGAAAGTTTATAAACTGCAGTATAGTCACTTAACATTAAATGGCTACTTAAGCTTATACATCAAAGCCTGGAAGCAAAAGTGAATTTACCTGTATTTTTCTATACTTTTTTTCTTTTGAAATCTATCCCTGGAGTGACGTATTTAAGAAGAACTAAAACTTTGTGTACACTCTAAGCAATTTTTCCTATAATACAGAATGACATGATACTGTGGCAGTGAATTAATTTTCACTTCTGTTTTGTTCATAGCAAGGAAGGTACCTTTCTAATGGCCTACCCAGAATCACACAGCCTACAAGCTCAAAAATGAGCAGGATTTTTCTCTATATATTCATCATTAGCAACAGCAGAGTTATGATGCAGAGCTATGCCTCTAGTTTCATCTATGCAAATTCATGAATGAATTTTGCAGTCTCATTGTCTTTCCAGAAACCTAATTAATTCCAACATAATGTTTACTTCTGGTTGTGCAGAAGTAGTACAGAATCCAGATCACTCCTACATTGGTACCAGCTCTTTGGTGTTAAGTGAACCACAAAATAGTTACAACTTACTCTAATTACTAAGGCAAATAAAGATAACTGAAAATACTTATAAACAAATAAACTCATTGAATTATTTTACAAAAACACATTTAAAGATGTAAGTAATCTCATATAAAGACCACTGAAGTCAAAGTTTGTTTTTCCTTGACCTTATGTGGGTTTTGTATCTGTCTACGAGTATGAAACTAGAACCACTGACAGAAATGGAAATGGCTTCCTCAAGTAAATCACTGTATATGATAACTGAAAGTTGAACTTGATAATAGAAAAAGAACAAGATAGACAGACAGCTTCATATAGTGTGCAGGTAGTCTACAGCTTCGTACTGAGGTGCATCATGCAGAAAGGAATCATGTGCAGCTGTTACGTAAATTCCTGAACTGGGAAAGATTCAGTGGTGGTTATTTTGAGAATCTCTGTATAGAATAAAAAAAAAACAAAACAAAAGACCACAAAACAAATAAACAACAACAAAAAAACAGAGCAGTAAATACAAAGAAAACACTGTAAAATCTGGAGAAAATATTCACTTGCTGGTAAATGGTAAAGATTGTTAGAGTTCACCAATTCTACGAAAATGTAGTAATCCTATCATCAGCTTTTTCTATCACTTTGTAATGGATAATAGAAATAGATGTAAATAAGGGAACATATTTCTCCACAATTAGAAGGGCAGTTTAAATATTTCGTTGTTACCTGCACATTGAATTAAACCTTTGCTAGCCTGTTTTCTTGCAAGCAAAGGTTTCTTGAATTTTAAAATATATCTTTAACATACACTTCCACTTAATCCATTGACCTTATTAATGAAAAAATGCCTTGTTAAAAAATACCTAACAAGCTCTGTTCCTTTCAACTCAATGAAACTTCACCAAGAGAAGTAAGTCGCCTGCAAATGCTCCATTTAGAGGTACAAGAGTTTACTTGTCGGCCGTGGCTGTTCAGCAATCCAATTAGAAGCATTTTCCAAACAAATCGCACTTTCTTCCCTAAAGACCTGTTGATAATATCTCCTACACAGTATTTTCTAAACTTACTTCATCCACAAGAGACTCTGAAGTGTGTATTTCAGAATTACAATGGCTATAGCCTATTTCATTTGCTTACGAGGAAACTTTATCTTTTTCCTGGCTTCTATGCTTTAATATTATTCAAAGTTTCGAGGTGAGAAAAACCTAGAGCAACAAAGGAAGTTGATAAGGTAGTTTCATCTATCTTCTTACATGTTTTTGTTTTTGCAGGCTATGTTCTGTATCCTGTTTGTGCTTCACGTTACCATTTGTAAAAAGTAGGCACCCTTTTAAAATTAAAACCTCTGCCAATACACAGTGTGAAACTGTGACACGGCAGCTATCAATGAAAAAAAAACCTATGATCCAATGTTTTCTGAAGATAGAATTCTTTCCTGTTTGCTTTTTGTTCCTGTGAAAATGCTCTCAAAAATGAGTTAATTTTTTTTTTTAATGAATGGCAGTCTATAGATAGCATTTTGACTCTTAAAGGAATGGAAGAAAGAAAATCAAATATGAGTACTAAGACATAATATTTATCCAGTTACTATGAAAACTTACAAATAAAATTGGTAAACATTACAGGGAGACTTTTTTTCTGTTCCAGTTTCTACCATTTGAAAATTCTGAACAGTTCACGCTTCAGCATTCTTATATGAAAATGAGAATTTAAAAATGGTGCACTTTGTGCTTCAGAAAAAGAAATGGGGACATTTATCTAAAAAGTTATTAAAAGGCATTCATCTGACTACATTTCTTCTGGATTTATATACAGCATATACAAAAGACACTATTTCTGCTTAAATCACGACAACACAACCCTGCCCCACATCATCCCCTGAAAGTACACAAAAAAACCCCAGAAATCAAAGTATAGCAAAAGAAGATTTTACTTGATTATTCAGATTATTGTTTATGTTGCCGTCTAGATAAGCATCAGAAACTTTGACAAACTTCACTAAGAGGTGCAGTGCTCTTATTTTCCCTCTTTTCTGTAAAACCTAAAAGGCCAAATGTCTTTGTGGATCTTACAGTAGAGCAGTAAGTATTATAACATTTTTTAAAAAAGTTTATTGCTTAGATCATAAAAGACATAACTGTAGGATTTTACTACATTACAGTACATGATGACACCAGGCATTAGTAATGAGGAGGTTCTTATGCCTTCAACTGGACTAAAATTGCATAACAAGGCATGATTTTTCTGAATACTGTTAATTTGAAAGCAAGATAAATTTTAACATCTGTTATGTGCTTTGTTTTGTACTTTATCTTCCTGTTTTAATTGTTCAGTTTGTTTCAAAGTAATATTTAAATACTGACAGTTCCAACTTCTGTAAATTTTAGGTTTGCTTCATACCATATAAATTTCTCAACTACTTTTCATGGCACCAGGACACTTTTATGGTGATCACTCAGAGTAAGGATGTCTTAGCCCAGTTACAGCATAATATAGAAAATTGCACGCCACAAGAAAAAGTGTTGCTCTATTTTATCACAGAAAAGATGGATTTTATGTTTTGCACCTGAGGAGATTATAAGGTGTTGGGTTTTTTTTAACTAATGCTAATGAATTTCTTATGAATGGGTGGGGTATTTTAGAATAGTTTATTCAGACAGAGCATTTCTAATGGGTTAAGCCTTCTATTTTCTGACCCAGTGCTTATGCCTTTCTAATGTGTGATAAAACATTTTTCTTTGTAGTTTCAATGGCTTTCCTAAATACCTCAACTTTAAAAGATCAGATAATTGATTCCTTTTATTTTCTTGAGGAAATAATAGAACTCTGGCAACTTAGGAAAAAAAAAAAAAAGGCTTTCAATTGTTTTGGCTGAGTAATTCTGGTCATATCATATGGATATCAATTGTCATGCTTTAAGTGTTCCTTTTTAATAGAGAAACTGTTGTTTGATCACAGCATCATTTTATAACACTGCTAGTATGCAGCAAAGAGGTTAAGTGTTTTATTTTTATTCCATTCCATGATTTTCTAAAAAAGCATGTTAATAGATTCTAACACAACTCTCCATGTTTATGTGTGAAAAGCATGTTTACCAGGAAGAACAATTTCCCCTTTTCCTGTGACATTGAGCATTCTTTTCTTAACAGCTGTTCGACATCTTTATTAACAACCTTCCTGCTTGGACACATGTGGATGTGTCCAGGTAATTTAGAATTTCACATTGCACTGTGCAATGTGTCTGTACAGGCAACTCATTGCTCCGCCTCCGTGAAGGCAAAGTGTGACTCAGTGGCTTTTAAAATCACAAGTTTCTCTTTATATAATGGCATTGTAAACACTTCTGGAAGGTGTGCTGTTGAAGTGACAAACTTGCCACCCTTGAGTCATTTTAAGCTCAGTAGATTGCCTTCATTTCTGCTTCTATTGCCACTCCTGCATTCCCAGGTTTGATATTTTAAGTGAAGAAATGTGATTGTAATGCATAAATTTGGGTCCTCATTTTCTGCTGTGGTGTATCACCACCTTAACTTAAATCATCTTTTACAGATTTCTAGGTCAGAAATATTCTTCCATGGTAGCTTGTAACACTGACTTATCTGTAATGGCTAAAATCTGATAAAGCTCATCTCTAGCTTTTCTTAGCTGTGATTACATATATGCCTTAGGTAATTAAGCATGTTTAAAAGCTTTTTTCCTCTCAATCTTTTTCGGAGAATACTCAGGCTTGGATAGTAAGATAAACAAAAAACACTCTGTCAATTAGCTCATTAACATTTCAGAGGAACAATCTGGTAATGCTCTAATTTGAGATTTAACTCTTTTTTTTCCAGGTCTGATCATCAGTAGACAATTGCAAATGCCTTAAGCACAGCTCATCACATTCTACTCTGGAGTCTGTCTATATGACAGAGAACACTGTACATTTCCAGTTACCACTTATTTTTTCAGCCTCAAATTTTTTCATGACTCAAAGTTACAGTATAAGCATGGTTTTTCCATAGATATTCAACAATGGACAAATCATTTATTCCAGCTACTTAATCACAGTATCTCATTTATTATTTAGTTTCTTAAAACTCTACCTCCTCAAAAACACTGTACCTCTTCTACATGTGTTAAAATTTCTTTCCAGGTTCTGCTAAAGCTATTAAAGAGCTATTTTTCTCTTCATAATATCCCCCCCTAAAAGTACAGTTTCTATAATACAATCTTGTTGCACAACATATTAATGTATTTTAAAAATATATTTACATGGAAAAATGAAACTACCCCATATCATACATCTGTCAGTATTCAGCCCATCTTGTTTATTACAACAAATTTATGATGTTTGATTAGCACTTTTAAACATCTTGTACACTGCCCTGTGTTTACTTGGGGCTTGACTTTATTATTAAATTGATAGCACATAAATTACAGCTTATATTGTCATTGGTATGGAATAAAAAGGAGTAGGCATGAGGATAATCTACCTGTCGCATATACTATATTGTTAGCTGATGAAACAGAAGTTTCATGAATGGCTCTAAGAATTAACCATCTTGGAGCTTTCTATATTTCTGGCTCCTTCCATTGCAAGTTTTCTGCCAGCATGAATATATTGGCACAGGATAATATTTGTGTTTAGTTGAAGGTACCTCTTGTAATTAACAAAATAATATAACCACATAGTCAAGCCAGATAAACACTGGCGATACTATAACGTTTAGAAGCTGTAAATGACAGCTAAAATGATGCATCTGGGAGAAATCTCATCTCCCTGTATATATGTCATTTGTCAGAACTCATTTTAAAAAAACTGCATCACCATCTGTAAATCACGGTATTTCACTGCTTATTTTAAAATAGTGCAGTAACTCTATGTGGCAGTTGGAATTTATTTGTATTTAAAGGCCACATCTGATTTAATATTGTATTGCTTCACTGAAATCAATAGACCCATGCCAATTTATATGAACTAGGGACGCATTCATTTTCATTTATGTCATACTTTTTTTGGGAAAAAAAGAGACATTACTTTTCAAGTGTACATGGTATTTCAAAACTATTTTGAGATTACAATCAGATTACTTCTATATTATTAGATCATTCTGTGGTGAAGAAATCTTTTTTTTTTTTTTGCAAATCTATAAGTGCTATCAAAACATGAGTAAATTCATACCTTGTATTTGGTTAAAAATGTTCATAACTTGATTTAGAGTGAACAAAATGTGACCACTTAAATCAGATTATCATTAAGTTAACATGTTCCAGACTTTGGTCTTAAATATGCTAATTTCCTAAATAATGAGTATTTGCTGCTAAAACTTAATTATCTCGATTTTACTAGGCTTTCAGCAGATAGTATCATGAGCTGCAGAACTGAAATCGAAAATTAGATCAATATCTAACATTTAATGGGTATTGATGAAGATTTCCCCATATAGTCAGATGATGATACTATCTATTTAAGCTTCCCAAATGTTTTTTTTTCACCTTTAATAAAAAAAAATATTGTCTTCAGAATATTCCATACTATTCTTAAACTTACATTTCAGAAGTTACATTTGTGAGTAAATCCATACCTGACAAGTGAGAGTGTCTTATAACTGAAGACACACAGACTTAAATAATCCTCATTTAGACATAAAGCTGTCGATAACCTTAATAACCAAGAGTCATGATAATCAACATCTTTCACAGTTATTTGCATGTGTTTTTATCTAGGAAGATGTTAACATTTTTATTTAACAGTCTACATCATCCCAGGATGTAATTAAAATAGCCTGCTTTATTACATGCAGTAATACCAGTCAGAATGAAATTCACAAATTAATTTCTTTCAACAATTTCTTATTCTACAGTAGAACCAAAAATCTCTTTCTAGGCTACATAGAAAAAAATCTCATCTTTTTCCTACCATTTTTAATATCTGTAGCAAGCCACTGGGAATCTGATAAGAAATGACATCCACTTCACCTCACCTCCTGTCAGTTGACAACAGCACTGTTCATACTGCCCTTTGTCTAAGATCAGCATCTGCATAGATATCAAGTGGCTAAAGCTGTATCTTAATAAAATAGTGTGTTAGTGGGAAAGATGGAAGTATCCTGAAGACTTTTTTTGCCTTAACCATTTCATTCATTAATATAGAATAGCTGCAGCTTATAATTATAGTTCAAATACTTGGTATCTTTTTTTTTCAGAAGAACATCCTATTTTGTTGGTGTGCCAAGAAAAAAACAATTAAAACTTATCTTAGCAGTGGCTTGATACTCAACCTTGTTTTATCCATTAGCATTCAGATGGGGAGATGGATAATTTATGTAAGTAATTAACACATTTTATATATACATAGCAGATATAAATTTCTACATCTTTTTTTAACAACATGACATTTTCTAATTAATGTATCTTATTGTGGACTCACAAGTTGGAAAAGATCCAAACTGTTCACAAAATACCAGCCTAAAACCTGAAATATTTCCTGATAAATTATGTGCTGGTTTGGAATGCTACAGAACAACATCTGTCAGGACTAGTTGTCCTCACCTTACAAATCTTGCGTGGAATTGTTTAGGGGAAATGACTATTCCATCTGATGTTCTGACTATAAGGAAGAATATGCTAGCAAGTATTTGAGTGATCTAAAGACGATTGTATTAAAATGACCACTAAACTGCTTACTCTAACCAAAATCTGTAGTCCATAAATTGCTTACTTTAGTTCATTTGAGAAGCTCTGAAGCTACAGTGATGGAAGGTATATAGACGTCTAGAATTATTTTTAATATATTAGATGTTATTAAAGTACTACAGGAAATATTCTGGGTTGACAAGAAGTATATTTGAGAGCAACAGGATAACAATAAATAGATAAGGTACTTCCATTTTATTGATGATTCAATTCTGCTCTTTACTGTTGAGGAGTTTTCTTCACCCATAACAGAAACAAAACTTGTAGACTGAAATTTGAATTGTTGTTTATAATTGCTGTATATTCTTCATTTACCATAATGACGTTAATTAGTAGTCAAGCATTAGATGAATAATTATGCATCAGGATATCTAGCAACAATTTCTTATATCTGTTCTGGTTTACACTTTAATGAACTACTTTTCTTTGCTTCCCCTGTTTCTCATGGTCAAAATGCTATCTATTATAATTTTGTCTGGTTTTGGTGCTTATTAAAATGGGACTCAGCATTCACCAGCTTTAATGAATTAGAAACCAATTAAAATAAGTATGCCTCATTTCTCACTCTAGGTGAAATCACTATTTAGCAAGGACAAAAATCAAAAGAGAAAACCAAAAAAAAAAACAACCCAAAACCTGTACATAATATACGACAACACAGAAGAATGATACACACTTCTCTTGACTATCCAAAGCCTACTGAAATTCCCTGACTTCAGTGGACTTTGTGTGGGTTCCTAAAACATTTTGGACATTGCCTTAACTGTTAAGCAGTGGAGCTGGTCTTTTGTTTATACCATCACTGCAAATAAAAGAAGAATAAGCTTATAATTTTAGCAATAAAAACTGCATAACAGTTGAACTTGCAGTTACAACACTTATCTCTGTTCCATGTCTATAGTGAGAACACAACAAGGGACGATATGGTAATTAATAAAAAATTCAACCTTATGATCTGCAGTGAGAAAAGTTTCAAATCATACAGTAGAACTGTTATCTACAATACTCTAAAGAATGCAATTACACTTGCAATTGCAAACAATATAATACTGAACATTTCTAGGATATGCAACATGTGGAAGAAATGCTTTTTAATGTAATCAGAACTGTCTAATGGAGACAAAGAAGATCCCGAGAGGTCTAAGTGTAGTGTATTCACAATGCTACAAAATTCTGCTTCACTATTTGTCATATAAAATAGTGCCAAGTACCTGTTAAGTCATATAAAGTGTGCAATATGTTACTGTATATTCTAGTGCATATCATACACATCCTTGATTAGCTTATAAATAGAGATGTTCACATTTTCTTTTAGTAATTATGGCTTTGCTAATTTTTCCAAATGAGTTAACCACAACCTTATGATCCAATTATACCCAGTATTTAATACATACAAAGTTACAGGATTAGTTACCACTGTATCTGGTAGGTAAGGAATTAGACCGGTCCAGCTGCCATCTTTGAAAATAAAAACTCACTGATGTAAACATTTTTTAAAATAATGGTTTTAAATGTTTTTACTTTATAGTCTAGAAGTATTTATAAAAATGGTTAATAATCACTTAATATTTAAATATCAGTTATGCATTTTCTAAAAAGCATTTTAAAGAATGTCTTGTATATGTGTCTGTAGAAAGATTTGTCAGAACTCTAATTAATTAAACTGGCACATAGCATTTTCACAATTCACGTGTGTAAGGCAGCAGAATGCATGCCTGCACTCCTCTGATCCATTTGTCAAAAAGTTAACAAAATGCATGAAAAAAGACTAGTGCCATTTCTATCTTTTGTGTTTCTGAGCTAAGTCATGGGTTTATGTCACACTTTTCTTTTTCTCATCACTTTACAGTGAATTAATTTATATTTGGCTTCTAGAAAAATACTGAAAAAGATTTCTATCTCAGTTCTTCCCCCCACATAGCCACATGTCCTTTGCTACCTTTTGGATAAGAACTTTCATATTGGTAATGTTATCTTACTGGATTATAGTATAAACATATTTAGACAGGAAAACACTTTTATCTCAAATCTATATAACAACGACATTGGGTTGCCCTAATACATAACTTTGCATTGGAACAAATAGAATTTAAAAACTACAAATAAATATATGTCTCTACTTTCAAGTACCATTCCAAATATATGTTTTTCTAAAAAGCAAACTCAAGTGTGGACATTCTTAAAACTTCCATAAGTATCAAAACACTGATGAAGTGAAAGATTACAAATGACAGATGCTTTGCATGAAGCTGGGCTGAATGAGAGGCAAGGTTGATCTGAAAGAAGCAACAAATGTGAGGAAAAAAATACAACATTCATCCTTAATATTCTTCTTGAAGGCTGGATACATAAAGAATCATTGCTTGGTCAGAAAATCACAATGTCTCTGTGCCATTTTGTTTAGCAAAATGTAGGATCTTGGTTGGAAGAAAATGGACACTGTTATCAGGAACTGTCCTTGAACCATAGAAAGAGTGTGAAGGAAGAAGTACGGTGGAGAAAAGGCAATGAAGCAAGGAGATAAAGCAGAGCAAAGTAGAGAATAAAAAGGACATGAGGGGTACTGAGCGAGTTAGATGACAGCCAATCATGTAGTAGATTTAGGTGTGTGAACGGCATGTGGGCTATCGCATGTATCCAATCAGCATTGTTGTTGGTGTGCATGATCAGTGAAGCTTGCTCTATATAGCCAAGGGATGTACCGGTAATAAAGGTCTTTGCTTTATAACTCCCAGAGAATTGCCAAAGTCCATTCTCCCCCCACAGCAAAAGAAAAGGGTGGCACAACTGAAGCTGAATTTTGAACCATCTTTGTGCAAAATGTAAGCTGTATAGCTACAGATGAAAGTATTGATGAAGAATTGCATCAATCAGCTACATTCTATGCATGTACAAGTATTTACTTACTTAGAATGGGTTGATACTGGTAGTTGAACACAGCTGTCTAAGAGCTTTTTTCTCTCCTGATCCTTATCCTACCTTGTAGTATGTGTAAGAGTGAGTGCTACATAGATTTCTGACTACAAAAAAACCCAGATATAAATGTAGTATACCTGGAAGTGGGAAATTTTTCTGTGTGTTATGATGACAAGCCCATTTTTATTGATTCAATTACACAGTTCACTGAAAATAACAAAATTATGTAGAATCTTGTATTTTCTACTTCTTTGGAGAGAAAAGTATCTATGCTCTGATAGAAACGTGTCAACTAATCCACAAAATCATGCAGAACTTCTTAAATCTGATTTCACTGAACTTTAGATATGTTGTAAATATGGAGATATTAGTTAAATGACAAATTTATATTTAAGAGATATGCTATTACTTTTTGCTGCTACAAACCCGAAACCAAGAAAGCATCAGTGACATCTAAATTCTATTGCAAGACCAATACTAAGAATTATGAATACATATTTTAATGCCCTTAACAATCTGTGATGTGAATTTAAATTTTTGATACCTAACAGACTAACAGTAAAAATGATCTAACAGTACTGTACTGAAAATTTAGCACTCCAGAACAGAAAAAAGATTCTCATCAATACATTGTACTGTACAGATAAGGTACATGAACAGGAGACACTGCACCATAGTTGCAGGCATGGCTGAGTAAAGTGTTATCTATTTGTTCAGCTGCATCTATATTCCCTTACTTACTAAACAGAGACATATTACTTACTAATTAGGCGTGTATCTCTGCACATGTATATCACTTAACCTCTTTATGGATTATGTATTCATTTTCTTAGAACACTCAAAGTCCTGCAGGTTTTGGCACGAAAGCCAACTAACCTATTTAACTAACAAGGCTTGTCCAGTCCATAAAGTACAATTTATATAGTTACAGAAATGACAGCACTGCAGTTCACACAGATTAAAGAATAGGTGATTTTGTCTATTGTGTGAATCTCTGTTAAGGTTTTATTTTGAGAATATTGCAGAACTGCATCAAACTATAAAAGGGTTTTGCGTAGAGATGCAAAACAGAAACCTAACAACTACAATTACTTAATAACCATGAACTTCTGTTCTCACAAGAAGATGATCTTTCCACATCTAATTGTGTATTTGATACCAGCTGTTCATTTCTTCTGCATTTAAAGCTTCTGACTTGACTACATAAATGTAGCCAGGGAGAATTGAAGAGAAGGCGTTGCATTGCTGTCTGTTCTTTCTGTGAGAGCTTACAAGAAGTTCTCAGAGTGGAAAATTACTATTTTGAAAGATACTAGCACTGTTTGCCAAGTACTTAAAGGAAACAATTCTACCCATGGCATTCAGAGAGTACGGTAAATTAAGAATGCATTTTTGTCGCATCTATTCTCCTATATATTCTACAGGATTTTATTCATTTATAACTTTCTCTCATGTTTGTTGGTTTGGGCCCAAACTGGCTATGTATGTCCTTAGCTGTGAGATGAATTTGGTGTTACTAGGTCTTTAAGTTAGCAGAAATTTTATGTAGACTTCAGAAGAACAGACACAGGTGGTTTTTAGTACCTTTTATGTTGAGTGATTTTGATAAACAATTCTTTAGTTAAAGGAAATGGAACTTTTTTTTTAACATACAAATAAATACATGAGTCAATGCAAAACAGAGTTTGAAGGCCAATCAGCAACAGCAGTTTACTACTTCAAATTAGCTGAAAATTTTGTTCACAATTTGAATTAAAATACATTATGCACAGTTACTAAATGTCTCAGTCCATGCTTAGGACAACACTAGCTTCCACTTTAGGTTCCACAACTTTTCTGTTACTACCATGTAGTACTAAAACTGGACAAATGCAAAACATCCATTCGTATTTAAAATTCATGGAATCTCCAAAATCCAGTAGTGCAGCTAAAATGAGCTTATTAAGATTTCTATTTGTTCTGTCCCCATTTTTTTCAGCTACTCTTCACCATTACAAGCAGATGGGCATTGGCAATAGTCTATGTAGATTAGGATAGTCAGACTTCCAGTGGCACTGCAGAGCAAAGTAGAACAGCTGGGCTGCCATTTGATGACTCAAAAAAATGTGTGAAAAATTATTACTGAAACAGGACTCAAACTCTACATACGCTGAACCATCCACATTTATGGAGTTTTTCCATCTTATAACTCAAGTAATCTAATTTTCTTTCTGACAACAGTGTCCGTAACTATTATGTTTTACAAAAGAATTTCCATGAACCTGAGCCCCTGTAAGTCATTGGACCTATTTCCATTGACTTCGAGTTTGAATTATACTGACAATGAACACTTAATATGAATTTCTGTAGCCAAAAAAATAAAAATGGAAAAAGAAAGAAATCAAGATTTTACTTGTATCATGTCCACCATTCTTTCATATGGAAAAGTATCAGATGAGTTGAGATCGTACTAGCAAGCAATATAAAATTTAGAAAATTCAAATTGATATATTAACAGATGATTCATATTCATATCCTACCACCAACAAATAAAGTGTTTCTCTTTTATTTGTAATGTCAATTGCAAAGATTAAACTCTACTTACACATGCTAAACATTTTTTTGGTGCTGTACTATGTTATCTCGCTACACAATATTCCACAAGTATGCAAAAATCCTCTGTGGGCTAAGTACTGTGCATGCACTTAGAAAATGTCAGTTTCTACTCTAAGGGGTTACAATCAAAATATGCAAGTTGTAAGCAGACAAAGGATGGTGAAAGGAAACAAAGCACAGAGAGAAGTTAATGGCCGAGAGTGAAGAGAACAGATTCTCATGACCCAGGCTCTAAGCAAAAATGTGAGTTTACATTCCATGTAGGAATGTGCTCTTAGTTTGTGTGTGTGCATTATGTAGATCCTGCAGTGATTAAAACCGTGGATAACCACTGACAGATTGAGAATATAATGACAGTATCGATGAGAAATATGGAACACTAAATTGTGTGAAAAATAAGGCAAATGCAGCCTTTCTCATTTTAAATTTTAGGCATCAGGTTAGCCACTGATTTAAACTGGTGACATCCCAGAAATCAAAAAGACATTTATTAATGATTGTATCTGCAGAACATTATTTTAGTGTAACATCCCACATTATTTGAATAGATATGTACTTCACATGCCTTGTTTTACTGTCATAGAATCTGCCTACGGCCTAGCTCAAACACTCATAGAAAATGACTGTTGCTCTGTACGTTGGTATTTCAGGTCATATGTCATTTGTTTAGATGGAAGAGGTTGCTAATTAAGCAATAACAATTAAGGCATGGGGCATTTCCTGTAGATTAATGACCAACTAGGAGGAGCTGTGCCAAAGGGCCATTAACCCCAGTCAGCCACTCACTGTGATGGAACAGATTTCTTTGAAGAATATTAATGTTCTAAAATAACAAGGATGACTCTGTATGTAATATAAATGTATACAGGAATGAACCAAACTAAGTACATTATGATGATCTGTGTAGTGAATTCCACGTCTTTTCTATTTTCTGGGTAACAGAGGAAAATAGATACCAAGAAAATGATACATGTAGGAATATTAAATGTCATTAAGTGCTCAAGATTCTCTAAACTGCTCTCTTCAGACCCTCTTCTTGTATGATTGCTTCTCTGATGACTATATGCAACTCTGGTTATCATCACAAATATTGGTAACTTAGCAAAAACAGGTGCCTATTAGTGTTCTCAGTAAAAGGTCTAGACTTAAGAGCATACAAGGAAGTACTTAATTGCTTTTTTTTGTTCTTGATGGGCAGTGATCTGTGAAACACTCCTATCTGATTTGCCAGATCTCCTCTCCAGAGGTAAAGAAGGAGGGTGCAGCCCTGGACTATGAAGCTTTTCAGCATTTTCCATAACCTTTGCAGTAAAACATTTGTAAAGGGATCTAGATTAAAACAGTGCTACTTAAAACTAGCCTGTTTGCCAATTATTGTTTTCTCAAATTATAATGGTTTACCTTTTTATTATCCCTGCAAGACATTCTTTGCTTTCCTTCGCGCTGCAAATTCATCTCTGCACCAACCATTTACTCCTTAATTTAAAATGTATCCACAAATAACACTCAGCAGAATACAGAAGGGAGAAACCCAGAAGGCAAAGTGGAAACTTGCTAAGCAGATGCATGCAAATGGTCCATTGCTTTTTTCCTTCCACAAGTAACTTATTGCTTAAGGCTGTCATCCACAGTCACCTTTTTCTCAACCTTTCTTCCCTCATCCGCTAGTGGTTTCCACCTCTTTAAATACAATGATTCAAATAAGTAGGTTAGCTATGAAGCCATCATAGCAGTTTTCCATCGCCAGGGTGAAATAAGCAGCCATATTTAAGAATATTTCTAACTAAATAAACTTCTTTAAGGAAAAAGAAATTTACTATAAAATTCCTTTGTGAAAATCATATGAGAGTTCAAGACTCTTTATTATATTTCTCCTAATAGTTCAAAAATTTGATTGCTACCTATCTTTTACTCATAGTGTACAAGATCATATATAGAAACTTTGAAAAATATCAGAAGATATGAAAGAGCAGCAATAGATGATAAAAGATTTTTGGTTTAATGGAAAAATATTTGGAAATGCATTCTTTAATTGTAGTGTTTGGAATTCGACCAGGTCTTTTACCACAGTAGCAGAATAAAATAGAAATATTCCTTTATCATCTGGAAGAGTTTGCTGTGGTCATAGTCTGAGAATTACCTCCCTAAATAATTTGAAAAGCTCAGTTGACTAAAAAGGTCACCTTTAGTCTCAGTGCAAACTTGTTTAATTGCAGAACCAGCTTTCTAGCATGGGAAGAATAGTAAGTTAAGAAAACCATTACAGATACAAGGCATTAAGATTTTAAAAATAACCTATTTTTTATTTATAAACATTTTTTTCCCACATTTCTGATTTTCCATTCTTTCTGTCATTTTCTTTTAATAATGTGTAAAGAAATGTCTAAAATTGTTCTGAGGCATCTGAATTTGCTTGTAGAAGTAAAATACTCCCATGGTAATGTGAATCTCCATAACATGGCTGTAATCCAGAAGCCTGCATTTTTGCACTGCCTAAATTATTGCATAACAGATGCTAAGGCTCATCTGAAATTACTAAGAGCAATCAAAGTAATACAATATAAATGTTAAAGAATTCCAGGGAATTTCATCAGAAAGAACCATCACCTGAAGTCTTCCATTTCACTCTTGCCTGTGTTTTCTTTGTAATGCCCCTTCTTTTCTCATTGTTTTTTTTTTTTTAGTGCTTTTGGGTGATTTAAAATGATGGGAACATTAATAAAACACTTCTCGAGCTTAAAGACAGTTCATATTTTCTCTCTAATATAGTATTCATTTGTTATCCTGGGCGTTTTATCAGTGTTGCTCATCATCATGCATTTTTCAAAGTGATGATAATGAGGAAAGCAACTGTAGAAATTATAAAGTCTTCTCTCATAATATTGTAAAACAGAAGCTAAAGTTTCCACAGAGATCAGGGCTATATTATGATTGGCAGAACTAGTTAGAAAAGTACCTTTCTGAACATAAAGGATGTTAAAAATCTTAAGTTTTTCTAGGCTATAGGGAATGAGCAAAGCTCAAAAAAAGGATGCTATGGAATATTGGAAATGACTGAGAGAATAAGAAAAATCTTTATTAACTCCATGAAGATTCTGCAAAGCATGAAAATAAAGGCAAATTATGTTTGGATTATTACTGTGTGCTAAAGTTTCAGATGCTTCTGTCTAGAGGATTTAATAAATAGAAAATGAAATAATTTAAATAAAAGTTTCTGACAGTGCACCGAGGGCAGTAGAACTCCTGACCTCTCTATTTTGGACATGAACATTTATGAAAATCCACTAAGTGACAGCGCATAAAGTATGCCATATAATATTCCAGCTGAATAAAATGAGGAACTATTTCAATATCACTTGCTGATTCATCTGAATTTTTCAAGCTCCTTTCAGAAAGAGAGGCAGTTGAGAAGATTGGGTTTATTTTACGTAATCCTCTATCACTTTAAAAATATAACACTGGAAAAAACAAACAAACAAACAAACAAACTACACAAAACAAACAAACAAACAAACAGGAAAAGAAAGAACTTCAGATGAGTCCTTTCCCAAATACCAGTCTTCAACTAGATGTTCAGCATTACACAAAATCACAAACACTAAGTAATTCTTTGGGCCTGATCCTGGTAGTCATCTGTGTCACCATAAATCCTGGAAAAATGCACCAGGAAAAAGGCTGTCTCAAAGCAAAACAGATAATCATCTCTATTGCATTAATTTTGTTTTCCAATTATAGCTGTGTCAGAGAGAAGAAAACACATTCAGTGATTTTCTGTATACAATTTCACTATTATTTATGGTTGATTATTCAGCCTGGCAGTGAGCTCTATCAGTTTTCTAGAATATTCTCACAATCACACTGTAGACAATAATCTAACTTGTTGAATGCTAATGATTTTCTTGGGAAAAAAGCATTGACAACTTTTTGCTCAGAAAGTGCAGTTTCACCCGAAGGAGAATTTATGTGGGAAAAAAAGAAGATAGTTGAAAAACACCATTTGTCTTCATTTGAATTTGGTTTTCCTTTATTTCTAATTTATATTATATTTTGTATAATATTTTAGATTTACTAGAATATGATTATTGAAAGTTAATGATGGAGGACAATTTGTTGTTATCAAAATCATATATTTCAATGTTTCTACAACTGAATTTTGATTTTGTGGAATATAATATATTTTCCTCAGGACAGAAAGCTCTTCCAGACAGAGATATTAAATGCCAAAGGGAAACATAAGTCAATTTACCATAGATACTGAACTATCAATCCAGTACATTCAATTAATCCAAAACATTCAAATATCTATCCTATAGATACTAAGGAAAATACATCAATTCTTCAAGTTTAGTTATATGTGGCCACCTTGAGGTTCACAGCCATATTAAAATAAAGTCTTTCTTTTACTTTCAGGTCCATATTCTCTAAATCAAGAGGTGGCTACTGACTGGTATTTTAGGCTCCTTTACAACATATATAAGAAGCCTGACAGGCTGTTCATCTTTACATTTTCAATTTTGGGGACTACTTTATTTAGCCACCTAAGATGCAGTGGCAGCTCTATGGGTTTTCAGAGTTGGCCACATAATAATGATAGTGCTGGTCTGAGTATTTTTCAAAGGAATATTTAAAAAAAATAAAAATTCACTGTCACACCCTGTTCAGAGCGGTACATCTAGATCCTCATTTAGAGAGAATGATGGTGACTTGGCACATTACTGTTTCATCTTAACACCAGTTATATGGAAGAGGTTACTAATTATACAATAGCAATTAAGACACAGGGTTTTTCCTGGAGATTAATAACCAGCTAGCAGGAATTGTGCGCAAGGCTTTTAACCCCAGCCAGTCACTCACTGCATTGCAGCAGAATCAGATGGCATTCTCCAAAGGATATTGCTTTTCAGAGTAACAAACATGGGTCTGCATATGAGTGCAGGACTTTTTTGCTCACCTGCAGTGTAAGTCTAGTAGCAGATAATGAAGATATGAAATAAGTAATGAAAGGCAGATACACACAGAATGGAAATAATACCCTTAATACCCTCCCCCAATAGACCTAAGTATAGAAAAAACATTTGAATGCTCTAATGTGGATTTCAGCTGCTTTCATTTCTTTTAGATATAGGATCAGATCATTCACTGAATTAAATCACACACCACAGACACCTAAATAGTATTGTAAATCAGAACTACCTTGGGTATTTGCAGGGTGTCCCCTACATATAACCACTTATTATGTTCTGGTTTAGGTCTTGAATGCATTATGGTGTGAGAAACTGCTTTCTTTCTGCATGAAGCTGAAGAAGCCTCTCCCTAGCTCACATCCCACATCACTGGAAAGTGGGAAGCAGAACCTACCTGCGGAGACAATCTAATACTTACCTTCTACAAAATTGCTCAGCAACCTACTCAGGTAATGTTCTTCAAAAAGACAATTATTGAAACTCACTTACCACTTCTGCTTACATATCCAAACTGAGCCACAACAAACATCTGAGCATTTAATGGCCTTCAAGGTGCCTCATCCTTATTCATCTTCCTCCCTTTTGCAATCTACAGTACAGCCTGGTCTGGGTTGTGGTCTTTCACTCCAATTACTAATAATTTATTTTCCTCTTCTATCTTTCCTTTTTATTTATTTTTTTTTTTCAGTCAGTATGACCTGTGACTGAAAAATAAATCATCTGTACTGGGGAGGGACGAGGTTGAGGCTTTATGATGGACTACCCTAAGGCAAGAGTTGTCCAGGTGACTTGCTGCTGTTAGGCATGAGGAAAATGGAGTGGTGTTTCTTCAAGGTTAAAAAAAATGAATGTGGGGTTTCTGAAGGTCCAACATATTAACTACTAGATCAGTCAAGACTCTCTTATTTGGGTTTTGATGTCACTGTTGGAAGTGAGGACTTGACAAAACTACCAACCGCCAACAACTCCTGGTTCCTGCATCCTAAGGCAGCAGAGAGAGACAGACAGCATTTGTGTTGTGCAAAGCTGCTGCTGTTGTCGGTTGTCCTCTCTGATGCCTTGGCAGGAGGATATTTCTGAACACTAGGCACCAGTCCTGTGTTCCAAACAGCATCCTGGTCGTGCCATTCTTTTTTGTAGCTTATGGTGGTGAAATAACATGACATGGCTCACTAGGTGAGTAACTGGGTCAGAACAGGAGAGTGCTGCTATCTTTAAATGTCATAATCTTGTTGGTGGAAGCTGTTGGAAGTCTCTTTTGCATGGCAACGCCCTCACAATCCAGTGCCCAGGCCAGTAATGAGCAGTTTACTTAGAGTGAGGCAGAAAATTAAAGCCCACAGCAGCATTTGCACCTGTGCACACACAGCCCACTCCCCTCTCCGCACACCGCAGGCTGTGCCAGTGCAGGCATCAAAATGGCGCAGGCAGCTGCTGCAGACCTCTTTCCCACCCAAAAGTGAAGCGGCAGTTTATGGCTGCCAGTTTTCCGTTTAGCTACCTTGAGAAGATCCTGCCTGCTGAGGAGCAATTGCAATGAACTCAATGAAATTGCATGGCTCACTCCACAGCTGTTCTGGATGCTCTTTTCACCATACGGCCATGGTGCCCCTGCTCTTATTAATCCTGAGGGCCAGGCCAGTCACTGACCATTACTGATTTTACCATGGGTCATGCTGATCTCCCTTTTAACACTTTTTTTGCCATGGACCAGATTGCACTGCTACTTGAAGTTTTTTCTGGAGGCCATCCTAACAACTTGGTTGTCACCGCTGCGATGTGCTGCCAGAGTAATGAAGTGTGCTGTGAGGCGACCCACTGCCACGCCATTACACAGCTCCAGCATCCCAGCCAGCAGCACCCGCACTTGCTGGCATGGGGAAAAAGGGAAAGGCAGGGAGAGGGGCCTGAAGCTGAGGGCAGAGGCGCAGCCAATGGGCACACAGCTGCTGATAGCTGAGGGAATGGGGCTTCAGTCCTGGGGAGAAAGCAGGGCTGTCATGGAAGAAAGGGCCCCCCGAGGCCTGGCCTGAAGGAGTGAGCAACAGCTGCTGTGGTCCCGGGAGGTGGAGGAGCAGGGCTGAGAGCTGTGGGGGCAGGTGCCCAGGGGAACAGCTGCCAAAGACTGGCTGGGAAACAGGGCTCCAGGCACATTGCACAGGCCTGGAGTCTGGGAAGGGGGATGAGTACAGCCTGTGGAGGCTGGGCAGGAGCGGGCGAGGGTCCCATG
>JANHFX010028573.1:0-18630 GCA_027560015.1 Chloroceryle amazona
GCACAACCGGGCCAGAAAAAACATCTTCCTCCGGAACCGACCGCCGAGCCCCAAACCACGCGCCTCCTGGGCTGGTGGCTGCCCAGCTCACGCGTTTGAATAAGTGCCCCCCCGCACAGCAGGAGTCTGCAGCGGTCTCGGGGGTTACGCAGATCAAACGGCAGAGCTGTGCCTCTGGTGTGCGTTTGGTGCTCAGGCTGGTCTCGAAGTTGCAGACCTGAGAGTAGAAACCCGAGTGTTGGCTCTTAGAGCGGGGCTCTGAGTAACTGCTGGCCTTCAATACACCAGCTCTTTAGAACAGGCCGAATTGAGATGATAACAAGCCTGAATATGAAAATATTTGTAACATTCTCTAAAGCGTGTTAAAACGTGAAGCTGTTCCTTACCGGTAGCAACATGGTTCAACAGCTTCAGAAAGCGCCTCAACACATGCATGTGAATATACACATATATAATGTGCAGTAAATTTAAGATGTTATGCAAATTCCCTATCACAAATACAAAATTAAATTCTAGATCCCTTAAATCCAGTCGATTTTATCACTGAGTTTTGACTACAACAAAATTTACCCTTGAACCACCATTTAAAAATCACCACTAAAAGCTCTCTGAAATTCACATTTCTTCTCCCTGCTCCACAGGAGCAGCCTAACTGACACATCAGAAGGTAACTAACATCTGCAAAATTTCCTCTGTATAATGACTATTTATATCATTTGGATAATAGCCAAATTTGACTCTGTGTTAGTTTTAAAAAAAAAAAAATCAAAGCAAGGAAAATTATACTTTTTTAAAGGAGAGAGAAGATGCATCTAGAAGGCTGAAAAGAAAATCTGCATAAATCTGCAATGAGTCAATTTTTTTTTAATGGAGGTAACAATTTATACTTTTTTTGACAAAATACTGCACAAAATAAGCACTTAACATTTCCTTTAACATTATCCTACATGTGCCTCCATGAAAAAGAAAATTTGAATTCCTGCTCCTTTGACCATTTAATAAAGATGAAAATAATGACAGAGGGGTGTTTAAAGTACGTTTCTGTCACCTTGTCACCTCTGCCTGCAAAGTTTCTTTATGTTTGGCAACGGCAAATGAGTATATGAAACACACAAGAATTTATCATACTAGCCTGACTTGCCAGAAGTGTTACAAAGAAGTTTCACTCAGGACTGTAAGATCATGGCATTTATGATACTTGCATTAAAAATTAACTGCGCTTCAGCGAAATAGCATGCAGAGACTTATTAGGCTTACATGGAGAAATACAAAGGTGAAGAATATCAATATTTGTCTTGCAACAGCAAAACTAATTTGTCTCAATTTTAAAAGGAACTCTAGCAAGTTGATTCATTTTCTATTCATCCTTACTTAAGAAAAAGGTACATCTACAGAGGGGGGAAAAAAAATGATGAGTTGAGAACACCCAGGTTTTAACAGTGTCCCTCTCACAGGTCACTTCCCACCTTCTCCTCACACAGTCCACAGAGCCACCACTTGGGCACAGTGCAGGGGTACACTGCTAAAACTTGGGAACTCAAGAGACTAAAGGCTATTAATGTATTTCTCTCTGCATTATCAGTTTTTAATTAATGTGCTTGAACCAAAGTATCTTAAGCTTTTTGTGCCATTAATGACACCGAAGTATCACTTAACTGGAATGCCATCAACAGGGCTACATCTTGTGGAGTAACTACAGCCTGTGTAGACATTCCAGGACTGGTTTTAATGAGCTACCTTGAGGACTGGTAGCACAGAGCTCAACAATCTTCAAACCCAGCTGCAGATCTCAGTAGGTGACCAGCTGTTCTATGGTATTTTAGTATGTAAATAAACCAGTTTAGAAGTTCATCAGGAATGTGTGAGGTAATCAGACCTTTGGGTCTACAACTCCTCACAGTTTCTTTTTGATGTAAGACAAAGGAGTCGGGAGAACACCACAGGCCCAAAATACATCCCTCTTTGTCTGGGTCCTGTAACGGTCCCAGCTGGCTATGCTTTATGTCATAATTCCTGTTTCTTGGGACAGTTTAGTGTTGGGGATAAAAATGTAAAAATAAAAACTAAGGTAAATAGTCCAAATTTTTAAATCAGTGGGTACAGTATACTTCACTGTGCAGATATTCTCAAGGAAAAGGTAAAGTGGCCCAAGATCACAGATCACATGACACTAAGAATAAGATAGTAAAATACTGATACATAAGGCTATTGACAGATTTGGAAGTAAAAATGAGAAAATAAACATCCTGTCTCTTTACATGAAGATGACAGACAAAACATTAGCTAATATTACTTCCCACCCTATCTTCTATCATCCCATACCTGTAGTTCTTGCTTTCTTTTTAAAAAGGGCATTTAAACAATGGCACCGATTTCACACCTTTAGTCTGCTCATCCCACCTCCCCGGGGTCACATCTGCTGTACAGATCTGCCAAAGCCCACCCAAATATGACACCCCCCCAACCCCCAGCTCTAAGTCTTCGCATATCCTTTTCCCAGACACAGCCCAGAGCTAACAACACAAGACTCACAGGTCCAATCTTTTACAGCTTGTAAATTTACCAGGGAATAAGAATGAAATGGTAAAAACAGTTCGTTTACTTTAGGGAGGGAAAAAAAACCCAAGTAACAGGCACATATTTCTAGTTAATATTCTGATGTGTACAAACGCTTCATAAAATCCAGATCTGAGGAAGAAAATTACTTGAGACTCATGATAAAATCGGGTACCAATAATACAAAGGTCATGTAAGCTTATGAGAAAGACTTTTGTGAAATAAGCTACATCTTAGTTCTCCAGGTTCCTAAACCAAATGGCTTCTATAAAAGAGAGGATATTTTGTTCTTTATTAAAAGACTAAGCACGATGCAGGAAATCCTATCCTGGGACCTAGAAACACCTGCCTGGGAAATTAGGTTTAAAAATCACAAATTCAAGGCAGCAAGTCCAAAATTATTGAATGGATAGGATATTATGACAACAAATTTTGCTACATAATATTATTACTGTTAACTACTGCACCATTTTCAGTTTTCAAAAGATGTAATTATGTTTACATAGGAATATCTGACAGGTTTGTATTTTCTTTATTATGCTTAGGCAATCAAAAATGGAGCATTTTTATTTCCAACGTGCAGCCCAGAAGGCCAATCGAATCCTGGGCTGCATCAAAAGAAGTGTGGCCAGCAGACTGAGAGAGGTGATACTGCCGCTCTGCCCTGCCCTGGTGAGACCTCACCTGGAATACTGTGTCCAGCTCTGGAGACATCAACACAAGAAGGACGTGGACTTGTTGGAGCGGGGCCAGAGGAGGGTTACAAAAATGGTTAGAGGTCTGGAGCACCTCTCCTATGAGGACAGGCTGAGAAAGCTGGGGCTGTTCAAGCTCACAAAGAGGAGGCTCCAGGAAGACATTATAGCAACCTTCCAGTACCTGAAAGAGGCCTATAAGAAAGCAGGGAAGGGTTTATTCACAAGGGTTTGTAGTGACAGGACAAGGGCTAATGGCTTTAAGCTAGAAAAGGGTAGATTTAGGTTAGACATTAAGAAAAAGTTCTTAAATACAAGGGTGATAGATCACTGCCATAGGTTGCCCAGAGAGGTGGTGGAGGCCCCATCCCTGAAGACATTCAAGGCCAGGCTTGATGAGGCTCTGAGCAGCCTGACCTAGTTGGAGATGTCCCTGCTTATCGCAAGGGGGTTGGATTAGATGACCTTTGGAGGTCTCTTCCAACTCAATACATTCTATGTAACTCACACCTCATCAATGTTGTAAAACTTGGTGCTTTTTTTCCTATTATGTGGATGATACCGCTGCTGCATGACATAGGTTATTTTCTCGATAGCATGGTTTATCTATGCAATTTCAAATACATACTAAAAGTGCAGGAAATGCTCATACTCCAACTGTCATTTCGCCACCTCAGACTGACTGAGAAACACTGAACCAACAAAGGAAAAGAGATTAGAATAGGACTGGTGTGTGTCATTTGCTGGCTTTTTTAGAAAGCCTATCTGGTACTTTGAACCACAATAAAGCACATTAGAAACTAAGCTAGTTAATAGTTTCAGGGATAAGAGAGTAAGTAGCCAGAAAGGTGACTTACGGACAGTGAAGATAAAGTCACATAAATATTAACAGCCCAGAGCTTGCAGGAACTTACCCAGACATCAATCACCACAGATGGGAATAAACAGACATAATAAATGCTGAGAGTTTTAATTTGCTACATACAGTCTGAGGGAGGAAATGAAGTTACAGACACAGCATAAATAACTTCTCCGCACAGTATATTTAATGCCAAAGAGTTGCCACAGCAAGACAGTATTATTTTTTTCCCCACATAGACAAGATAATTACATTCACTTCTCCATGCAAATGAGTCTTGAATGTTTATTAAAACAAACAAAAAAAACAACAAACAAACCACCACAAAAACCAAACAAACAATTATGGGGGACACAACCCAAAACAACCAAAAAGCTGTATTGTGGTGAATTTTGGGGACCAGTAAGAGAAAAATATATAGAAAAGAAGATCTAGAAACCATAGTAAGTCTTCAAAACAGAAGGCTATGGGGAAGTCCTAGTACCTTTGACAGGGTATTAAAGCAAAATGGAAAAAGACCAGCTCTAAATACCTCTTTAAAGACTGTTCTTACACCCTTTAATCCTGTGTCAAGGAAGGAAAGATGAAGGGATAAAGAGCTTTTAGGTCTTGTATTAAGTGACTGGAAAACAAAATGCTCTTTACATGAAGAGGTGAAAGCAAACTACAGGAGCAGACTCAGCAGCCTGGTCAGAAGTCACGTAGAAGCAGTATTTTCACTGCTTCGAGGACGAGCTAACACTTCTTATTGCAGATAGTTTGCTGTTAATGTTATACTATTCGCTCATGATCAAACATCCTCTTGCAACATAAAACTGCCCCTGGAAAAACGCTTTATTGTCTCACACCACAAACATAGCCTAACCTGGTGTTTAGTCTGTGGACCTGTTAATGGGTAAAGGAGAGCACATCTTAAACTCTTTTTTGACACAAGCCCTGCATGATTGACCACCTTTAAACAGGGAACAGAATAGTGTATTAATCTGTTTTTCAGCTAAACTGACATCACTTGGCAATGCATTTCTGTGGAAAAACCTTGAAACCTTCCCCATTAAAAAACTTTTTTTTCCACTGAGTACACGGTCTCCAGAAGATAAATCACAAATTGACGTAAACTAGTCACATGTTACCTTTTGCTTTATACCCAGAAACTCCAGATTGTAATAGTATGTGGGGGCAGAACAGAAGGACTGAGTAGCAGTTTCTTTTGTACACTTACAGAAAACTCAGATATATGTTCCCTGACACAGCTATCAAATACTTTGAGACACAATTCCTTAAATTCATAAAAAAAGGCACATTTTATTGACTCTAATGCCAACGATTTTGGAGTGATCTCTGTATTCAAATGACCACATACAAACTTAATGTTTCCCTCCACACACACCCCAACTCCAATGAAGAACTCAGTTTACTGGAATCATCACCAATTAAATTTATAAAAAGATAACCTGTCTTTTCAAGACACATTTTCTGCAAGCTTAAACCTCAAACTGTCATCTCTGGTAAACACAGATAAAATGCAGTTTCACAATCAGAGAAGCTGATATAAATACCATGCTTTCTCAAAAGGGAAATCTTGTTTCCCTTTTCAAATCTATTTCTGTGCCCTCTCTTCACACTTTTACAGCCATGGGACACATTAGAGCCAATTATTCACCAAATGAATAGTCAGGTTCTCTTGGGTGGGATTTTTTTTTTTTTTTTTTTTGGTTTATTCTTTAGTTGACTCAGCAAACCAGTGGGACACATTGCATAGTCACAGAAGTCCTCCAGCCGTCATTAGAGGAGGAATGGGAACACAACCAAAAACGGTGGGGAGTGCAGGATTAGCTACTTTGTTGCTAGTTTGTTCTCACACCAGATTGAGCTGATTATCAAACTGTACTTCTAGAAGCACTACAGAACTTCTGAGCAGGAGGAATGTGGGGGCCCCTTTAAAGGAAAGAAGAAAATGTACAGAATGAACAGACACTTCTGGGGGTGCTCTGAAAAAGTAGTAGAGAGCACATTATCAAAAAAATGTTTCAGGAGAGAGAAGCATTTAATTCATTAAACAGTCCATGAGATGTCACTTACGGTTTTTTTGGATTGGGTTTTTTGATTGTTTGGGTTTTGTTGGAGTTTTTTTCTCCCCCAGAAAACAAATTAAAAAAATAAACAAACAAACAAACAAACAAAAACACACACAAAAAAAAACACACAAAAAAACCACACAACAACACACAACCCACCACAACAAACCACCCCACATAGTAGATTTCTGCATCCCTCCACTATCACATGTTAAAAGAGAGTTGAAATGATCTGTGTTCTCAGAGTATTGGTGGTAAAGCATGCCACTGACCTAACTATATTTTATTGATTTTAAATGGCTATTTCAAAGATTCTCTTGATTAAGATGGAATGAAGTAGATATTTCACAAATGACAATTCCTGATGGAATGTTTGCCAAAACCAAATGTAAACCAATATCCATTGCAATAAAATTCTTTATGGAAGAATCTCACTTGGGTAATCATCACTCATATTTATGCTTTTGCTCCACCCCACACCTTTCCAAATAGATTTCTATTAAAAAAATATCCATGTTGTTTTGAAAATAACTACTACTAACAGTAACAGGAAAATAAATGCACCAAAATATATAAAGATGTTCTATATCTCTCAAGTCTTTTTGAGATTCACCAATCACTTTCTGTCGCTTGCTCTGTCTGATATTGATAGATTTCCTTTGTAAAACAGGCTCACAGGGCCTCCTGAACCAAATCATATTTAAAAAACAAAACAGTCTTTGGGGAATTAAATTTAAGATGACTGAGCAATAGCAAATTCTAGACCAAATCCTATACTACTTTGAACAGAATCAGGCGCAGAGAGCAGTGAAGCCCCTTCTTACACATGGCTTGGCACCTGGGAAGGTACCAGTTACCTTCACATTCTATTTGATGGCTGCTATTAGTATCACAGATTCATAAGTAGATTCAAGATTGCAAAATGAGATATATACAAAGACATACCTGAAGATATACATTTAATTACAATTAAAGATGAGTGACAAAAGATATACTTCTAGCTACTAGAATCATAACTGTAAAATCCATTAGAGCAATCTTGCTACATACCCAACACAAAACAAGACAGCAGACCAAAAATAATTTAAATTCTGGGATTTGTTCTCCAGCTAGAACTAAGCATCTAGATAATCTGACAAACTGAGGAAAAGTAATGGACATAAATGTTTATTTCTTTGGGGCTTTGCTTATTTTAAAAAATATTATTTAGTTCAGGAGGCTCTGGGAGCCTGTTTTACAAAGGTAATCTATTAATATCAGACAGCAAGAGACACAAAAAGATTGGAAAATCTCAAGACAACTGTTTATAAGGTAGGTATATTTTCATATAAACAAAATTGTCTGGTTTTCCATTTTCTCACTTTGAACTACAAAAAGGAAGTTGAATTCTGCTGACATAATTGCTTGATCTACTTCTGGATGTGTCTGAAAAGCAGTACTGATGATAAAAATAAGAACTCTAAATTGCTCTCCTGTAAGAAACCGACTGATCAGTATTAACACTTTGTCACATAGTTACAGGTTTCCAGGAGTTTACAGTGTTGAAAACTAGATGAAATGGGAAACAGCCTCATCTGCTGGTTTGAGGAGATACTATCAGGTGTGTCTACACATAGTTTAATACTTGCCTCCCCTCCTCCACTTACATCTCACACAGTAAAAGCTACAGGATCAGGTTTCACTTCTTTTTGCTGTTGCACTATATAGTATAGCAGTAGCAAAACCCTTTGCACACACTCCTTAGGTGACTGAAGATCTTAGACAATTAATTAAAAGGAGAAGCTCTGAATCTACTTTCTACCTCCTGTTCATTAATACAGACAGACATGTTTAAAAAGATTACTCAAAGACTTCCCATTATTAATTTTCCTGCAATTTTACCTAACATAGCATTCCTGATCATGTATTCCATGGGACTATTTCAAACAAAATGTTTGATGGAGAATTTTGCTTTTTTTGTTTGTTTGTTTTAAAGGTTATTTTAAAAAAAGAACTTGCTAAAGAAGATTGCTAAAACATATACTGGTTAATTTCATAAAAGATTATTTTATTTTTTTTTTTAAATCGAGAAGCATTAGCATGAAAACAATCATGGAGAATTTAATGGGAAACAGTAGGAGGTAACAGGTCACCCTGAAGTTAAGGATGTAGCTTCTGCTGTTTTTTGAGTCTCAGTGAGATTAAAATCTAAACTTCTGCTAATGTTCACATGTAATATTAATGTTGATATGAGCTGACTTCAGAGGCGCTGACTTTGCAGTCTCAGTATTCTTTCAATATTCACTTAAAACCAAGAACAATAGAACCCCAGATTGTTATGTGCATTCTTAAAGCATCCCCTTCTCCTTTATCTGCTTTTACAGATGAACTGCCCTCAGGGTCCCGAGTGCACGGACAGACCCCCTGGTAATAGCTCTGAGCACCCTCCATCCATCTTTTTCTGTAATCCTCCTCTGCAAGCTCTCCCCAGCCCTGCTGAAGTTTCCGTTCAGTTTTGATAGACACAACAGCTGGGTGGCCAGCTGTAAGAAGCCACATTTGGACCTCTGCCGCTGGCTCAGGAGCTGCACATCAGATCAGGTCCTTGCCCCTGCCCCAGCTGCACTGCAGCAGTCAGGGAGCAAGAGTGGCTAGTTAGTAAGGGAAGGCTGGCCAGGGTGACAGCAAGACACTGCATTTAGGCTGCAGTCCTGCAGTAACTGAGCAAGGGGAGCAGAGCAGGTGTAGAGACAGTGACCAGGGATGGCCCAGGCCACCTGCAGTGATGAAGCAGTCCGAGGTCGAGCCAGGGAGTTAAGCCACCAATGCAAGGTACAAGGCCAGGCACAAATATATCCACAACTGAACCCATCATGTCTCTTCCCTCCTGTAGACTGTCCCTCTCCTTCCTTTTCAAACAGCCGGTCATTACCTTTAATGCTGTTACATGTCTTACACACAGGTTCCCTTGCTTGCCTAGGCCAGGGGATCCTATGCATAAGTATTTTCCATATGCCTATGTGGCCTCAGCCTCATGTTCCCTCAGGACGCTGATCTAAAGGTAATATAATTTGGTTTGCCAAAGTTAAAGCTTTTTTAATGATTCTGTCGTTATTCCATTATCTTGACTGCAGAAAATATTTGAAAGAATATGGCTCACTTGGGTTACTTAAATTACTTTGGCTTCACAATTCCATACTTCCTTTAGACAAGACTGATCTCATTCATTCTTTTTCCAAGGGCTGACTGATTCCAGTTCCCATTCAAATCATAAGGCTCTGCCTTCACTTAACACTTCTGAGAGTCAGGCCACTCTGTTTCAATGTCTGTGCTCGGATGTACAGAAAAGGTTAAGAGTTGATGGAAACAAAAGGAAAAACTTCAAATAGTAATGAGCACAGAGATGGCAGTTATAAAGATGCACTTAAGTGGAATAAAGGAAAACAGAAGCAAATAAACCAAATGTCCAGAATATCAAAATCTGTAAGTCTGAACTCTTACCTTTTCATGCAAATTTTGTTTCAGAGATTAGTGCTATAATGAAATTTATTATAAACATACCATGAGTAATTTTTCTTATCAAGGGTGTGACAATATCACATATAATTGTGTAAAGAGGGTCTTCAGGAGACTAGATCCACATTGATTCAAAGGGTAATTCCATTTCAGGATTAACCTGTATTATCCATCAAAATCTGACTCACCAGAAGCTGCTCACAGCAATCATTCAAAACCAGAACACAGCCTAACCAGTACTTATCTGTACTCTTTATAGTTATATGTATATTAACCTTCTTGGACAACTCAGAACTCCTGAGAAGTATAAAAATGATGTATTAGAAGAGTCTTTTGTAAGGATCATTCTATGATCATTCAAAGTAAAACAACACACATGGATCTAAGCTTCCCCAAATGCATTCTTTCTAGTTCATTAACATTTCCCAGAGGCCCTTCTTTGTTCTGAGAAGAGTCTGCATTTCCTGGTCACTTTTATTCCCCATCACCTCTATCTCCCACCCCCCTTGTCTGCCTGCAAGCATCATTTTACCACACTGGGCCATTCCTGAATGGATACTTTGCAAGACTACCACCATGTTTCCATTGAATGCCAAGTCAAGCTGCATTATCACTTTACAGAAACAAGAAATCATTGGAACACAATGACATGGCAAAGAGCTAACTCAAAACAAAATAAAGACATATATAGGTTGATCTATCAGGAATTTTCTCTTAATAACAGTAAATTTTAGGAGCATTGCTTTACTTCATAACCAAAGATGCTGTACTTAATGAGATATCTTTTCCTTCTGCTGGAGTATTCTTGCTGTATCATATTGGACTCTATCTCCAGAGGTCCCTTCCAACCCCCACCGTTCTCTGATTCTAGAACAGTATGGTGCATCTGCGATATTTTTTGTTACCTGTGTACACAGTACTCTTAACATCTTGCAAAGCTTATCTTGCAAGATCTTCAAAAGATAGGCACAGCCATGTGCATGCCAGGAGCAACATGAAAGGACAGCAAACTTCCACAAGCATCACACTGTTCTTTCAGACCAGGATGCAAGATATGAAGTTAATTGTCCTCCTCTGCTATGAAATTTTCAGGCCCACTCCTTCATATTACTGCCAACTTAAAATACCCATATGATTTCCAAGATATTTTAACTGTAGCAGAAGTGAAGAACTAGAATCTTTATTTCTAACAAATATTTACTGTACCAAAATTTTACCTTTACCAAAAGTAACCATTCTTCTGCCACCAGTTTCCTAAAGCATCATTGCAAACATAAGTAACACTTCTTTTACTTTAGACATAAGTCATTAAATTAAGGCAAATATACAGGAACCCTTTTATATGAATAGAGAATTTATACAATATGTGAAAGAACATTGAGCTACTGCTTTTTTTTTATATCAATATGGTCACAAGGGCACAAAGTGGATTACAAGAAAATACTGAAAACAGTTCCTCTTCCAAAAAGTACAAACAAAAATGCAAACAATAGCTCCATAAATAAACCACGAAGGTAGGGATGTGTTGCACTGAGTCACAAAAAATAAATAATTTTTTGAAGACTGTCAGAAATATTAAACATCATTTAGTAAAAAGAGTAATAATAAAATCAAGTGTTCCATCAATACTGCAAGCTTACAATTCTGAATTAGCTTAGCATCCATCAAAATACCTCATTCCATAATAAATGTTGAGCACTACTGCTATATTCAAGTACATATCTAATTATTCTTGACTGATGTCTTGGCACACATACTTCAATCACTTGAAAAATAGCTCACGACCCACATCAAAATATTCAACGCCTTTGGTTGCAGTATCAGCCTATCACACTGTGGGGCAAAAAGAACAAGACGACCCTCTCCCAACACACCTGTACATCCTTTTCCTCCTCCAGGGAAAAACCCTTTGACAAAACCCTTTTATCAACTTTTAGTACGCAGTCACATGAAACATGCAAATACCACCTCTGGTACATCCAGAAAAAAAAACAGCAGCATACTTCACAGAAGAAAGGATTTGTATAATCTACATACTATTTTGAGCACTAAATGCTATCTCATCACGCACATTAAAACAATTCTGTTTTCACCTATACTTATTCAACCTTAGAACTACAGTCTTCCCAACAGCACATGACAATCCAAATTCACAAAGAGAAGGTAAGTGTAAGGGGTCAGCTTTTGTTGTAATCCATTTCAAGAATATACAACAGCATAAAACAGTGTATTTTATATTCTTTTCCATCACTCCTACATGTGTCATTATGCAAATCTGTCAGGTTGCCCATTTGCAACAGAAGCTTTCCCATAATGCTGTTTTGATTCTAGTGATGCTGTATAAATAGGATATAGGGGGCTAGTACAAAACATCAACTGCATATTTGTATCATATGTATGCACGGTTAATAAAATAGAATTGCATATTAAGATATACAGTAGGAATACTCAGTAGTATTTTATGCACCTATATGAAGCATATAAAACTTAAGTCTTACAAATAACATATTTTCAATGTATTTGTGGATAGCTGTAAATATTTATTAAAAAAGGGCAAATTCCTTTCCTCCTCAGAGCCCCAGTGGAAGAAAGTGAACTCTATGTTGGCACTTTGCGCAAAATCAAGTTTACTAGTTTGGTGATACAACAACCTTGCTTCTGTGCAGCATTCTCCTCTAACTAGAGCTACTGGAACAGCTGGGGCTCAGTGTCCAGACAGTGCAAGAAGTATTTTCTGGTACAATTTACATTTACCCTCAGTTTTCTTGCATGTTTGTTGATTCTTCATTCATGTAGCAGACAATCCTGGGAATGGTACACAGAGGCCGTAGCATCAGTTATCGGAGGCCAAAGTCACTAATGTCAGCTGTGTAAGACAAACAATAACTGTTTGCATGGCTGGGCTCTGTATTGCATCATCCCAAACATCATACTGCAGTCACAGAAACCCTATAGTGCAAACTGCTTCATGAAGTTAATTGTACTTTCTACTACAGAACTAAAAGCAAAGTTTGTAAGAGTTTGTGCTCTATAAAGTTGCTATTCAATGCTGCTGAATCACAGCATCCAGACAAAGACTGTATTTATATATTTTTTTTTCCTTTCTAAAATGTGTAGTTTCAAAGATGAGCTTTCCTACTTCGTGTATCTCCTGGATTACAAATTTATACTTCTGAATTGGGCATTTGTTTAGCACAAGAAGTTTGCTTAAAACATTATGGAACCATTTTGCGATACAATTTTTCCTCCTACTAAAGCACAACAGTTTTATTTTATCAGGAGAAATAACTTGCACCTCTGTCTTTCAGTGACTCAAGACTCATTTGCTGTTTAATTTAACAAACAAATGTCTACTCTCTTTTACAGGTTTTGTTGTTCTTTGGATTTTTAAGAACCAGTGGGGAGAATATCTGATACTACATAGCTGCTTCTGCTAATGAGGGTATACAAATATTACCATCAATAACCTGGGGGGCAATAGTTTAAAATAACAAGTTTTGTCGCAAATTACAATTTAATTTGCATTTTCATTGCTTCCTGAAACTTTTTAAGAGATCTATTAGTCATACGGGTTGAAAACAGAGGACAGATTAATCTCACAGTACAAAGTGAGTCTCCCAAGCAGATTAAAGATTTTCATAAATTCCATTCCATTTCAATTAAAATATATTGCCCCCCCTGAAGACACCCAAATTACAGGATAAATATCAGCAGTTTATTTCTCAATGAAAATTTTACATAGCCTTAAATGGAAAGCAAAATAACATTTTTTTATTATGGGAATAAATTCAGTCCCCAGCAAGACAACATTGCAAATAGATGGGTCTATTACTCTTACAGCATAAAAACTATCAGAAGTGATTCTGGCACCACAAGAAAAAAAAATATTTATAAAAAGTGTGTTGACAGTGAAAAGTACCAACCTTACTACTCAAGAATGAAAATGCCTCTATTAAACAACACAAGTCTTCCCACTCTGTCATCGCAATACGCATCAGCCATCACACAAAGCCAATGACTGTAGTGATGCTGCACTGGTACAACATAAGGCAGGAACTAAGATAAGATCAAAGTTCTGACTCGCACCACTTACTGTATCAGCAAGAGGAAAAAAGTGAAAGAAGTGAACATACACAGATTATTGTGAAGTAAAAAATACCTGATGAAGCTAAAAATGTGAAAGTCCTGGTTAAAATAGCAAAGAAAAAGAGCTGTGCAAAGGCAATGACCTTTTAAGATATATCAACATATAAATGAATTCTAGTACTGAAGATGGTAAATTGGACAATGTGGATAGCTTCGTACTACATGACAGTAATTAAATACTTCCAATGTATGACTAAAACAGATATAATCAAGATAATTTTAGGCTTTCATAAGGAAAAACATAACCACAACGTCTAGAAAAATGCCACAAGATCTGCTTTAGGATATCAGCAAGACCCTGATGTCCATTTCTGATGCATGTGGGAGTTACTAGAACATGTCTCCACAGTAGGTGTCCAGATATAAAAAAGACAACAACTAGTTATTCCAGGAGTGTTAGAATAGTTTTAATCATGGATTAAATGGAAAAAGGAGGTAAATCAATGATGTAATAATTCACTTCTTCATAAGTATAATTAAAAGGAGAGCAGTATTATTAATGCTAGTCACTATGATTTTACAGAAAAACTGTCCTGTTAATCAAACGTGGGGTTTATCCTTTGTGTGAGCAATCACAGTAATACTACTTAGGCTTTTATAAGGCACTTCAAAGGGCCACCTTCAAAGGTGGCATTCTAGACAAAATAGAAATAAGAGAGTGAAGAATGCATTATGTGAATTAAAACTGAGTTAAGTGAATGACCTCATATTCGGTAATTATGTCAGTACTAGAACTGAAGTAATTTTACATTGTTCTCAGTGAAGTGAAAAATCACAATACCGTTCCTGCTGGTGGAACAGCAAATAATAGTGGGAACGATGTGATCTGGGTCAGGTGGTTCACTGCATTCACTTCTTGAGAACATGTTCTCATGCATATATTAAAATACTGAATGTTTGCAGAAGCCATATATGTAAATCCCAGTTAAAAGAAAATTATTTATGCTCAAACTTAAGAAACTTAAATCTTTTTAATCATTTAAATAAAAAAAACAGACCTAACTTGATTCCAGTATGAAGTATATACAAGAGGCCATACTAAAAGACCTTTCATCTTGAGAAGAAACAAGGATCCCAAGGTTTAGAAATTAAACTTTAAAAAAAATACCTAATTTCATATTAAAACCTACCAAACACTAAGGGTAATAGAGTCTGAAACAAATACAGACAACATCCTTATCTCAATGCTTTCAGAGCAAGTCTATGCACCTCTAGGTGCAAATAACATGTCAGGTGCGATACACAGGAATTGCAGCACAAAAGTGGTCAGGCTACATTAACAGGACCTTCAGTCTCATTTGGATTTTACAACTCAGAAAGGTTAGTCGTCTTTGCAGAAAGGCAACATTTTTGAGAAACAGGCATATGTATGGGATTTTTTTTTTTTGTTTTCCTCTATAGATGTTTCTTCTTTCACCTTTACTTACCCAACAGTGAACCCATTCTCATACAAACAGGCACAAGAACAAATACATCCTTCCCTCCAAAGATTTTTACTGCTTCAAGGAGGCTAGCATGCAATAATTCTTCCCATAGAATCCAAACCATTCTATTCTAAATCATGACTGATCAGATGAAGTCTGTCTTGTGTGACAAGTACATCACGTTTGCTGCAATGTCAGAACACAAAATTTACCACTTTTTAGGGAAAACACAAAGTTTATTTTATTTACCTTCTCCAAACAACAACCTCCCTGGCTTACTCCCAAGAGCTCTCTTTGCTTATAACAGCCTTTTTGCTGTTAGTAGAGCTTTGACTTTTGTTATAGCAATGGACTGTAATTCTAGATGTCACAGATATTAAAAGTATATTTATTTGCAGCTCAAGTATTTTTATTTGCTTGTCTGGGCTTTCTTCAAGCTCCCCAATCTCCTATACCTGCTTGTCTGCAGAGTATCTTCAACTCTGTGCCTATAGCTTTAGTATATGAAGTTGCATTACACTAACAAAAATGTCCTGTTCAATGATAAATATCAAATTTGCACAGGATACTGGAGACATATAATGTATGAAATATCCCATTGAATGATGTAGGATTAATAAATAAGGAGCAACAGAATTCACCATGTCTGGCATTAATCCAGACTCTCCTCTACTCTTACACCATGAGACACCAGACAAGGAAAGAACATATGAAAAGTCTGCTCTACCCACTTCACATCAAACCACACCCAGCAGCTGGAAGTCATACCATGTCCTAAGTCGTCAGCTTTAACTCCACTTTAGAGTTTACTGCTGTCTAAAAATCCAGTGTTAGCTAAAAGCTCCATACTCTTATCTCTTCAGATAGGCTGTTAATGTAGTATGCAGCAAGGCAAATTATCTTTCAAATTACATGTAATCAAAGATGGCATCTCACCCATAGTGGACTTAAAGTTACTCTGTTCAATTACTGACAAATCTGTCAAATACATCCCTTAGAGGTGCTAAGGAAATAAGAATTACCTGTGATGAATATTATCAGAGAAAACAAAGCATTACTGTGTCCCCGGGAGTATAAAATAGTGTTGTGAGAACTGATTTTCAATCTTGTATAATAAGAAGGCATCTTGCCACAAGACCTTCACTACCCATTTGTTGAAGTAACCCAGAAACTTACTTATCAAAGCAATAGATTAGAAACACAAAATAATTTTTTACCATTTTAATTACTTAGGAAATTGAACAGTGTGTTATATTCAGATTAAACAAATACTACTAGACAAGCCTGCCTCCAAGATAATAAGGCAAACAGCAATAAGTAAGCCACAGCTTTTTCTAATGCAAACAAAGGAAAAAAAAAAAAAATCTCTTTATGAGAGCTGGAGTTGTACACCTTTCAGTTTGCAAAGACTTGCCCCTTCCTTCGCTGTATGTTTTACCATGTTGTTGACATAGTGCAAGATACTTTTTTGTTGACATACTAACTAGACAAAGCCCTCTTTCATCAAGTATTACACTGTGCTCAAACACCAGGCTACCAAAAAAACCACAACAACCTACAAAAAACAACCAGCAATGCTAGATGCTACAAAGCTCTTATAGCTAAATTACAAACCACAGCTTCTCAGAAGAGGAATGAAAATACCTGCAAATTGAATCCTGTACTGGAATATTAATAACAGAGTATCCACATAAACCAGCAAAATGAAGTTCGGTTGACCCATCATATCCACTGTATTTGATATTTTTACTAAACTTGGACCCAACTGGCATTCGAGATGCTGACAACATGAGGGAACTCAACAGAACACGGCAGGCTTTTTTACATTCCAGCAGAATTGAGGTAGTTTACACAGTATCAATGATGATCATTTCACTCCAGCTTCCTAGAAACTTCATTTTAAATTACAGTTTGAAACACAAACTTAATTTCCCATAAACTCAAGCACTTTTTTTTTTGGTAATAAATCGAGCATTAGGAGAGTACTTTTGCTTCTATTCAGTTTGATACAGCACACACTGGGAAAAACAAAACCAACACACAGCTCTACACAGACAGAGCCATGAAGCTTTGCTGAAACAAAGCATTTTGTGGTGATCAGAAATAAAGACGAACATTCAGAGCTACACCTTTCTACCTGTAAAGCTTCTGTGATGGTTAGAAACAGGCAGAGTAAGCTTTGAGAGCAATGGAAAAAGCCCAGTGAAAACAAACAAACAGCAAACTCAAAAGCAGTTTGAGCAAGTCTTTTATTGTTCTACTTCATTAACTAGCAATAACAAGACAAACTAATTCCCCTATTCTTTCTGTCAAAATGTTGGGGTGTGATGGAATCCAGCCCTCAAATAAATGCATGCTTTGAAAAGGGAAATCGTAAGAGCTATTTTTGTGATTTGTGCCTCATCAAACTTGAATGACCCTGAGAGAAGTCTGTGCAGACAAATCACTGGAAAGTTTTACATGCAGCTTGTTTTATGTTTCCGACCACCCTTTGTGTTATTGCTCTGCAAATTGAGGAATGTTTTAGCAAGTGTTAATCTTGACTAAAATCCATCATAAAGAGTGCTACAATATTGCTTTTTATTACAAATAGCCAAAAATTCTTTGAAAATATAAATGTGTAAAACAATCAACTGACTGTACAGTGCATTTACAGTACACAATCCAGAAAATAACATGCAGTGCAAAGAACTGCTTTATATATTAGCCCTTGGCCACAACGAACTTGGTACTACTACAGCTTTCATGACTACAGGATGAAAAATATAATTAAAATAACCAGAAGTCTCAATTACATCTAAGTTTACCATGAGATTGGGAGACATACATCATTGTACAAGGACTGGTAATTTTTAGCTAGAGACTGTCATCATGGTGTAGTTCTTGGAAGGGCTGGATCTGCCAATCCTCCACTCCTCCTTACAGCTGGTCCTGCTCTCCAGCAGTTTGGTCGCCTTCCCACCAGGCTGGGGACTTTCATACAGGACACAGATAGACCCATCTTCACCTATGCGATAAGACACTTCGAAAGGGTCGACCCAAAGAGTTAATTCGCTGGGTAAGAGCTGGAAAAGTCTCTCGTGGCTCAGTCCAATCATCCCCGCTGCCTTTCCTATCAACGGGTCCATCTTATGGTTGATCCTAATGCACCGGTACCCGGAGCCCTTGGAGGGCACCAGGGGGAACCAGTGGTGCTTGTAGTGCTCTGCGGGAGGGAACAAAGAGCGGCTTTACCGCGGCCCCGCAGTCCCACCGCCCTTCAGCCCCGCGGAGACCGCGCTCCGCCGAAGCCCCGGCGGCGCAGACGGGACCGCGGCGACGAGAGACCGGCCGGGCTGGGGAGGCCCCACCCTTTTACTTCAACAGAGCGTGCCTTTCAC
>JANHFX010028574.1:0-45182 GCA_027560015.1 Chloroceryle amazona
GGGGACTTGGCGCCGTTGTCCTCGCAGCTGCTCACGGGAGCGCGCTTTGGGTCCGGGGCGGATGACACGGCCTAGGCAGATGGGTACGGAATCGGGAAATCCGTCCGGGTTCATTTAGTAACTGTTCAAGTGCTAAGGAGGGGCTGCTAAGGCCGTGTCAGCCTCTGCTTAAGAAGGTCTTGTTCGGTGTCTGGAGATAAGAAGGGTAGCAAGAAACTTGGATTAACGAAAGCAAGGTGGTGGAATACAGAAATTACTTTTCTAGGGGGTACCTGATGATCACTACTCGCATCCTTCCATTTTGCTTTGTAGTGCAAACGTAAATAAGCATCTGGTCACATACTGCAGTATACATCAGGTTTGAAATACTTGTCCTAATCAGTTCATTCAAAACCGTTATTTTTTTTCATAGCTGCCTGCTTTTCTAACTGTCATTTAACCCTCTGGAGTTATTTCACAAAAGCTGTGTATTTCCTTCTCAACTTAGCAAACAGTAAAATTGAAACAACTTCTGCACTGTGTTTTTTCAAGTGGATAAATGTAGATCTAAATTAAGTAGATTTTCTTGATCATTTATGACCTTCCATTATGCGAACCAGTAGCTCTGAGTGCTGGGAGTGTGCAGCATTCCAGATGCACAGGATTTATTATGCTCAGTACCTTTGGTTATCGAAAGGGATGTGTCTGTCAAGCAGCCACTTTTGTAGAGGAGGTACCCTTTACTGATACCGTTTGTGTCTTTTGCTTGGCAGATGGTAGAAATGGACAATAGTACATAGAACTGACAAGTGCATTTCACAAGTGTACCTAATGTCACTTTTAAAATTATCTCTGCTTCGTGCTGAAAAAAATGGGTTGGTGGGAATGTCAAGGTCATCCTCAAATTTAGAACAATCTAGTTTAGTTTTCACTATCATGTTTTCTATATATTGATCCTGTGGCTGTTGACATTTTCTGGACCTGTGATCTGTTTGTCTTGTAAAATGATCTAATGCTTAGCGAGTTTTAATAGGAGCAATCATGTGCAGTTTCCCAAGTTAGATTCGAGTGACCTCTCTCAGATGTAATTAAAAAAACACAAACAAGCGAAAAAAAGGAAATCTAGCAGCATCCAAACTCAGCACTCAGAAAGGATGGAAACAAAAGGTTTAAGAGGGTGAATGCATACAAATGACACTTTCTATGCAGATGAACTACTATAAAAGTAAATTCTTACCGTCAGCTGCTGCAAACAAGGTATGTGCTGGCTTTCTGTTCTTTGATCTTTCTGGATACCTTTTCCACTGCACGTTGTTCCATTGTAGACATCCACCGGTTTTGACTTTTCCAGCCACGTTACAGTTTGCAACTGCAATGTCATTGTACTAAACACTTATAATTCTACTATAGATCTGTGAATAATAGAAAAAAAACAAGCTACTTCTGTCACTTGCATTCTGTTCCTCTGTTGCACTCGAGAGCAGAAGCACTGGAACTTTTGGGAATAAGGAAGGCAGCAGGTAAGTTCAGTTTTGGAAGCAGAGCTTGGAAAGGTAAAGAAATGTAATTATAAACTCAGAAGAAGTCTTCAGGTATTGCCACATTGTAAGTTAGTTTAATACGTTGATTTGTCTCATAATGTAAAGAAAAAAATAAATGGCCGAAACGTTACATAGACCTCACTTGCATCCCTCAGAAGACTCTCTTGATCATAGAATCTACTAGACCTAAAGGGTTTGGAGGAGCCATCTGTCCATAGTTGGACAAATATATATTTTTACATAAACTTGTGTGTGTGTTAAGTTTATTGTAAAAGGCCTTTGTTGTTTTTTTTTTTTTCTTCCCTAGACATTACAGACTAAAAGCATGTCGGAATAATAATATTGGTATTTTAGAAATTCTTTACATCTGTTAATGTGGGAATTTTTTATTTCCTGTGTATTGTCCCTTTTTGTTGATAAGCTATATTTGATACAATATATTCATGGTAATGCAGATAATTCATCTGGAAGTAAGAGTACCATGACCACCTTTACAGATCTTGGTTTTCTGATGCCATGATATGTAGCATTGTGTTTGCTATATTTCAGATTTAGGAAACATATTCTGAAGTGCAGAGATAAGCAGTATGCTTATCATCACCTAAGATGTAGTTTTATTGTTCAGAAGTGAACAGTTCATGAGATCTGCCATAATGAAGCCACTTCATTAGCTTGCAGTTTAGATTCAAATACATATGTTCTTTCTATATTTGAACAAGTAGTTTGGCTAAGTGTCTGAGTTTTAAAGGTAGCTATTGTGTTTCATTTTCTTATGTGAGTTATTTTTGACATTGCTTGCTAGCAAAGCAGGTTGAGTCACCACATCAAACTAAAACCCAGGCTTTGCATGGTTTATTGTGGGCCTCTTCTAGAATTCTGGTAGGATATCATGGTACAGTATAACTAAAGCCTTTTACAAAACTTTGCATAGGCCAGGGTGCTGAAATACAAGAGCTCCTATTCCACATTCACTCTATATGGAGAGAGTCCCCTCATTGAGATTAGTATCTGTTCTGATTATCTGAGTCAACTTCTATTTCAGTTGTCTGCACAGGGATGCCACAACATGGACAGATTATCAACCTTAGGCTATAGCCAAAAGTTTAGACTCTTAATTATTTTTAGTAAGAGCATCCATATAAAATTTAATGTATATGTTCCTGTAACGAGCCCACAAACACTTCAGTCAAATCACACTATGAGAATTTTAGACCTAAAACCACAGACAATTGCTCCCTCTGACCCTGCTTCTTTTTTTTTGGGGGTGTGTGTGTGTGTGTTAAATCAAACACTAATTTCAAGCTCTTTGTCAAGTCTTCCCCTTTTCTTATTTCTAGGTTGTCCTGATTTATAAAATGAACAAACCCCCACCCCCTAAAACAAAATAGCCCACTGCACAAAACCACACTGCCTCTTTTGGGCCTAGTCTGTACACAGAGCTTTGGAAAGGGAGAAATGAAGTTGTGAGAACATAGGTAAGGATTTGCTGTTTTCCTTTTCAAAAGCAGAGCAGTAGGCCTTTCCTCGTCTTCTTGAAGATGACTTTCCAGCTTCTTCACTATGGAAATGAGTGTTGTTATCCTAAGAGTGAAGGAAGCTTAAAAGAATAATTAGTTTGGATTTGACTTCAGAAGATCATCCAGATAAACTTCTTGCTGAAAGCAGACCTCAGTAGCAATAGACTGACTTTGTTTTTGCAAAAGGGAAGTGAAAATCTTAAGTCAGAAGATACCTTTAAACTCCTCTTGCTGCTTTCCATAAAGGTACTGGTTGATGCTTACTGAGCGGGGTGTCTCTGCTTCTGGCAGGTTTTTTAGTAGCTTCTAAATTGGTTGGTTTAGTTCATCAGAAAGCGTATGTCCTAACAGCTGAGTACATCCTGCCTCTCGTTAGATGGCATAGCTTGTGCACATCTACTCGGTATATTGAGACCTTTAGAAGGAGAATACGCTTTGCTTTTCAGGTTTCTCAGAGATTGCTTCTGGATGAGATTTTTGATTAGAGAAACATTTGGTTTGGTCTAGCAGGAGTAGTCTTATGGGGGTTTTGTGTGTGTATGGTGTTTTTTTTCCCATCATTGTTCTGTGTAGACAGGACACACGTAGGCACCAAAAAATACAGATGAGAAACATAGAACTCGGTGGTATTTCTAAAGTCATTGCTAGTTCTAGATATTCTGGTCCCTTCTGCACAGTTGAACCTCTTCTACCATTACAAAGGGTCCCTCAGCATTGTTAAGAAAGAATATCCCCTTCAAAGTTGAGTGGTAGTGATGCCTGCAGTCACCCTAACTGGTCAGTCAGTGCTGAAAATCTTGTCTCTCTGTCTCTGGAACAGAAGTGAGTGAAGTCACATTCCTTACTGTCCTACTCCAAAGGTGGTTAAGGGAGGGAGAGAGACGGATGCAGAAACAGAAATGGCAAATTTGCTTTTCTTTTAAAATACTACATCTGAATTGACTCAGAAAGAAGGACGCTTCTAAATAAAAAATTACTAAACATACCGGCAGCCTATTTTTCAATTGCAGTTTCAATATTAAGGACAAGATGTTTGCTACTGGTGTCACCTGTTAGTACTTTACTTTAGACTTCATGTATATTAGTGGCTTACTTCAGGGAAGCCATAATGAGTAGAAAAAGTAGAATACTTCTCAATGTTCTGAGTTTGGCTTGATAGAAGACTATACAATATTAGGCCATAGATTTGTGAAAATTCAAGGTTCCTCTGTTCATCAAAATGACAGCGCTGAAACTTTCCATTACTGTGTTGAGACTGACACTGCATAGTAAGGTAAGACAAAATCCATTAAATTGGATTTAAAATGCTGTCATTTATATGGTTACAATTATCAAGGGACTAAAAACTCTGATCTGCCATTATAACACTTCTGCTGAAAGTGCTCTTTGACTTAGTGCATACTCCAGGAATACTGACTATACATGTCTCTAAATGTGTAAATGAGCTGCAGATCTGTGCTCAGGTCTTTAGTTAAGACCACCTCTTCTAGAATGGAGAAATGGCTTGGTTTAATTTATTAGATTAAAAATTAGAAAAAGTATTTAAACACGTGTTCATTTTAAGTATCTTAAAATAAGAGTATTCCCATTAAATAAGGAAGATTCCTTGCTCCTCAGTGAGCAAAGTACTATAAATGTTAATGCCGGATATCTCTATCAAAAGCCAACTGCTTTTGTCTTGGTTGAAGCCTGATATATTAGTTTTCCTTCACCAACTCATATGGAAGCTCTATCAGAATATATATGCTATAAATCTGACAATAATTTATGCTTATATGAGTGTTGTTTGCTAAATATAAGAGCTCTTAGGATGGTCTTAATAAAACTATGTAAAATAGAGTTCTAAAAGGAGTAAAAGGGCAGAATTCTTTATTCCAGATCCTGCTAGATAAACTGAGAGTGCTTAGTGGTATGATCTTGTTGACATTACTGAGAGGTGCACTTGAAACTGACTACAAATTATGAATGTTGTCTTTTTTGCAAAAGCATCACATTTTGAAGTCACTTTCATTTAAAAATGGGAAACTTAAATAGGAAAAATTTCTGCTAAGCCTATTTTATCCCATTTTCCTAAAGTCTTGCAACACAACGCAGTAAATGAAAATTAAATATGCTAAGCTTCCACATTTGTTACATGCTGAAAATAATTCATTTTAAGGTTCAAAAAATGAATTTGAGAAAGTGATTAATTCCTGTTGATTTACAACATATGTATTGTGGTATGCTGTATAAACTGCAATGTATTCCTGTCATCTCTGTTTAAAATAATGATATATATGGGAATCTAGTGGTTCAAGGAGTATAAACACACAGGCAAAATGCTATAAATCACCAGCCCCTTTTCTTTTTACAAAGGCCCAAAGATAATTGCATATAATGTCATGCAGCACAACTCTTTAATTGTTTTTTTTTTTAATCCATTCTGAAATACTCAAGTGTTAATTTTAGAATATTTCCTGCTTTTCGTTAGTTGTGAATCTGTCCCAGATGTGGACCACCTAAGTGGATAATTAGAATGAGAAAAAGCTACGATTTTTATTTGTGACTCATATACTTTGTCAGCTTTAAGTGCTGCTTTCTCAGTAGATAAAACAGTTCACTACCTCAGAAAATAAAGCAGCAAGCAGTAACGTGTATTATCTGTACTGCTCCTGAAATAAGAATACAAGAAGTTTGTGTCTTCAGTGCTATGAAAACACCAGTGCTGAGTTGTGACACTTTTTTCATGAACACTGTAAAAATGTGGTTTTCAAGATGAAAAGCTAATAATCCAGTGTCCAGTGCCATCTATGCATCTGGAACTGCTCTTTGCTTATGTCCTCAGACAATAGCTATGGTCTAACGAATACTCTTTTGACAAATTCCTTAAATCTTGTGCATTGCATTTCAGGTTGTTTTTCTTTTTGTGCTGCAGGCCCAAATTGTAATGTTTTTAAAATGGCAACTGGTCATGTGTTGGGGAAGTTTTTAAAGATCACAAAAATGTATCTGAGAACATATCTTTAACCACTAGTTTGTGCTGTAGCATGCTGCAATGTGAAGATCCTATAGTGTGTTCAAGCAGTGTTTCTGAACACTGAACTGTTTCTTAAAAGGCTTCTCTTTTTCTCCATCTCTGACCATATTGTTTCCATGGTTTTGGACTCTTCATTTACCACAATTGGCATGTGTGTAACCAGAAGGTTGTCAGCTTTTGTGTTAGTAGGCTTATACACTTTTGACACAGTCATCATGAGGTGTAGTTATAGTAGATATATAGTATACCAGCCCTACCTGTTGTTTAAGTGTGAAGATGACAGGACGAGTTTCATTCAAGTGCTGTAGAACAGGTAACCTGGGACCATGCTGAGTTTACGCAGTTTGTGTGGAAGTCCATGTTGTTATGGTCTGGTTGCTTAGTGCCTGAGCTAGCTACATGAAAATTAGTTTGGATATATGTCTGTGCAATTCAGTTAGCATCCGATGATGTAGAAATAACCACAGCAATCCAAGACTTGGCTACTGTTTAGAACAGCATTCTTCCAGAAAGATGCCTCTTCCTGTATACCCATCTTACGCCGAAGAGTCTGCAGAGGAGCACACTAAAAATGAGATAGTGAAATGAAAAGTAAAGAGAGATACTAAGACATGAAAATTCATGCTGAAGCCATAGAGGGAATAAGTTAATTTTCTTCATAAAAACGTGCCTTTTTTATTCTTGTGAATGTGTTAATTTGACAGGTTAAGAAATACAAAAGGAGAAATCTGTAATATTTGTTTCTCACTGTGCCTGTGGAACTTCTCTAGATGTTGCCATTTCATGTGTCAGTATGCAGTTTCTTTTTTTTCTTTTTCTTGGAGTGTTATAAAAAATAATTACTTATTAACTACATGTAGCTCAAAAATATACAATGGAAAACAAACAATCCTCCCCCTTCTTAAAATAAATACTATAGAATCGTTGTCACAGGTAGTTATTATCCAGATGAGACAGACATTTGAGAAAATAATCAGGTTGGGTTTTTTGTTTGTTTCTTAATTTTGCATTTTAGTCTCTGCAGTGACATAAAACTGCTTACAAATTGATGAAAAGATGATTAAATGAGTTAATTAATAAAATACTTTTCATTTAAAGGTTGTTCCTCATAGTGGATGTATGTATGGTATTATTGCCACTTGAAGGGCATGGCTTAGAGGCCACTGAGATGCTGGAAAGATAGTGTCATAGGGGGCCAAAAGAAGTAATTTAGTCCATTCCTTCACCCTACCTGTCTTCTCTGATTCTCTTGGTCTTGCTGAAATGAACAGGCTTTTAACAGAGTATTTCTAGCACCAGCACTTTAATATACATTGTCATTTGAGTAGTAATTGTTAAACAATTTCCAAGCAAAATTAAATAGATACTTTCTATTTGGACTTTATGAGCGAAATATAGATAATTTTGCCTCACTCTTTTTTTCTGAAGAACATTATTAATTCTACTAGTTAGTCGTGACTGTGCTGAAAGAGATGTTTAGTAAGAAAACTTGGTTGCTTAGCAATGAACATCATGAAAATCAAAATTTCGAAGCTGCAGTAAATTTATTTCTGAGATATAGTATCTTAAAATCAGAAATTGGTAAGAACTTTGTTTTCTCTCTTTCAGTGTGTGTTTGTATTCTGTTGTCTTTGGAGAGACTGTAGCTCATATTAAAAAACATAAAAATATCAGCAATACGATGTTATTGTTTATGACCTGTGAGATAAGCTTTTCTTCCATGTTTGAGAAAATTCTGAGGTACACTGACTCATTTGTCAATTCTGTAGTTATCAGCAGAATCAAGTGTTACTCAAATGATTCGTGCTTTTTCATGTTTGGTTTTGCTTGTAAGTGGGATTTATTTATTTATTATTTTTATTTTATTTAGCCCCATGTGGAAACTCCTTGATGCATCTATACAAACTTTTAAAAGTGCACAGTATAAGCAATAACAACAACAACAACAGGTGGGAAATTATATGCAAGCATAGTTCTGGAAACTGATTATTAGTAGTGCGCTTTTTTTTTTTTTTCTAGGCAAAGTGAGCATAAAGGCACTGAGATAATAAAGAATTCTCAGTGGAACACCTATTGCTTCCATATATAAAGCTCAACTAAGATATCCCCGTCCAAAGACTTTGCCTGGAAGCTGTCAATTTTATTCTACATGAATACAATACAGTTCTTCCCCGGGGCCTTCTTGTATTTGAGGCACTTAACTGGAATTCGGAAATAAACTGAGACCAACTATGTTTTCAGACCTAGAGTAGTAGCACAGAGCAGAGACCAGCCTTCCAAGAACAGTGCATCTGAGCCTCTTCACAGGGGTGGTGCTGATAATGTCTGCATTGCTGGAATTGACAAAGGCAGCGACTGATGGGCTTGTCAGATCAAAATACAGACTGACTGAAAATAGACACTATCTGTTCTGATCCTGGGCTCCAGAATAGGACTGCAGATTTATTTAAGCAAAACATGATTGCAATTTGAGGACAGGTGATAATCAGGTTCTGTAGCTATGCCTTTTTTCACTTTTGAGAGCTGGCTTGCTCAGGAACAAGCGTCTGGATCCTATTCTGGGAACACATGTAGTAAATCTATAGTGATGCTGTGGGACTATAGGTGGTTCCAGGAGTTGCAGTAGGGTATGGACTGGACTGTTCAGGGCTGTGAAGAAATGAGGGAAAGACCATAGTGCTGATGCTGATTGGGTAGCTGAGGGACGGTATTAATGGGGTGCATAAAGATGAGTGTGTCCAGCAGGTTGAGGGAGGTTCTCCTCCCCCTCTACTCTGCCCTAATGCGACCACATCTCGAGTGACGTGTTCAGCTCTGGGCTTCCCAGTTCAAGAGGGACAGGGATTAAAGAGAGTCCAATGGAGGCTACAAGGATCATTCAGGGACAGGAACATCTCTCACGAGAGAGAGGCTGTCTAAAGAATATGGGGAACAACTCCTTTTCCACAAGTTACAATGTATACATATTACACTTTGTGTGTGTGTGTGTGTGTGTGTGTGTGTAAGATCTGTGATATATCTTGGCAGAAATGACTATAGGTGGTACAGGCAGACCACACACAGACCAAATATTTTCCACTGCTTTGCAAGAAGGGGATGAGACAGCTAAAATTTACCTAGTTAGCAGCTTTCAACCAAAGGCTGACATGAATGAAAGAAAGAGGCAAGAAACTCCAAGATGAGTCATAAAAGGGGGTGTTTTAAAAAAGTCATCTTTCATAACAGATCCACCAGTCTATCACTAGTGACCAGAGGATAGTAAACCAGGCGCAGGACTGGCAGAGAACAGTCCTTCTGTGTATACAGTGCTGCTTTCAAACACGGGCTGTATCTGAGCCACTTTCTTTGGAAGTGCAACAGAAGGGAGTATGCCAGCAGCATTGACAGAAATTGCTCTTAGAATTAAATTTCTTTTTTTATATTTTAAATAATTTTTGAATTCGGGGTTCTTTAGATCCAGCTATGATCAAACCACCTTCCTGTTAAAGTAAAATCTTACTTTCAGGGAAGGACAAATGAAATTTACGATAAATCGTATGATCATAAACAACAGAAAACTAGAGATATGCATGTGGAATAGGGTCAATGCAGCAAAATGTTGCAATCAGTTTATATGCAGCTAAGATAAATTATTTTCCAGCTAAGAAAGGGGGGAAAAATTAAGAACAAAACTTGCATAGTTTGGCCCTCTAAAGAGGTCACAATTGAACAGTATAGGAAAGATCTTTATCCCCAAAGCAAACAAAGCACACAAATAAAACTTCCATCTAAGACATTTACATAAAATTGGTCATTGGTAAACATACGTATTCTTAAAATGCCTATCTTTAGTAGTAGGTACTTTCCAGTGTCACTGGAAACCTGGGTTCACTGTATTCTAGATATACACCATCTCTACCAGTATGCAAATTTACCACAGCCAAGTGAGATATGTGACTGGAGTACAAATCAGAGTGCGGTCTTGTAGAATGTTACTGTTTGGCCTGTTTAGTAAATGTTTCACATCTTAGTTCTTTTGGTTGTTGTTGTTGTTAGGCCAATAGGGACCTGTCTTAGAGAACCTTAGATATTTTTATGGGTTTGATTATCAAATTTGTTCACCCTTCTAGACCTGTTGCTGTCTGAAATACTTCCATAGAAAACAGAAGCCCACCATTTAATGTAGGAAATAAACAGTCAAGGAAGGAAGCTTTCTAAGATGAGTGCTATATCAGGGGCTATGACTTTCAGCATCTTATTACTTAAACCCAGGAGAATAGGAAAACTCAGAATGAATAAGCTTTGACTTACGTGCACACTGGTGGTTCTTTAATTTTTCTTTTGTGGCTCATAATGCTTTGGAAAATGTCCATACTGGTTTAACAAAAACAAAAAAAAACAAAAGTCAGATTTTCATTTTAAAGATGCTTTTACTATCTAAGAATTCTTTTTATGTTTATATTTGTTTTCCATCACTAAATTAATATAGTCATGCATGTCAGCATTTCTGCTCTTACTGTCTTCCTTTCATTTTTGTTCTGTGGAAAAATTTAAAGTTCTATTTTTAGGAAGAAAAATCAAATAAATAATAAAGTGAACAATGTCAGGGATGCTCTTCTAGCTACACTGGACACACCTTTTCCCCTAAGACAGATTCCAATACTTGTTTTTAGTCCTTAGATTTGCCATTACCGTACATCAAAGGAGTTGAACTGCTGTATTAAGGGAGTATTTCTCCCATTACTTGCTGTTTTGGTAGACCACAGTAATTAAGTAAGAGCCACTGTGGTCTCTTGGGGAGATAGGAATCATTTTTTTTAAAAGCTTTTGAATACAAGTGTATTTGATAATGTCCTATATATAAATAATTCATGTACTTGTTGAGTGCTTATGCTCCTTTGAGGAAAATTTTATGTTCTCTTAATGCTTACTCATAGCCTGAAGGAGTGGAAGAGAAGTGAGAGGAGATGAAAAAGGTGCATGAAAGAGACATAAATTTATTATTAGTTACACTGGTGACCAACAACCCTCAGAAAAACATGAGTTACACTTTAGTTTGTTTGGGTTTTTTTTTTTAGAAAGGGTGGGTTACCCTTTTCTGGTTTATTATCTTTAAATATTACTGAGATACTCCATTAATTCCAGATGTAAGTTTGTGTGGGAAGTGTAATTTTTTTTGTATGTAGAGTAACTAGGGGAGGGAAAGCATTTAATTTGTGATTAAAGAGACAACATAATTATACGCTTCATTATGAGCAATTTTTACACAGAACTGTGAATGACTAGGGACCTCTACTGACTTGTAAATAGTGTGATTGTAGTCTAGTATTTCGCAGAATTTGTCAAAAGCTAATTTTTTTCCTTTCCCTTTTTTTTTAAGGAACTTCATGTTTGTGTTGTTTATGTCAGCACTTACTAAGCAAGGGAAATTAACTCCTGCCTCATGTAAATTGGCCAACATGATGCAACTGAATATGAATTCCAGGTGGCTTTGGAAATAGAAGAGAACTGAGCTCTCTGGCGGGAAGCTGAACGTGATGACGGCCTGGTCTATGGTAGGGAAGCTGAAAATGGAGAAGAGGCACTCCAGAGAAGACAGAAATGTGGAACAAGATGCTGAGGAATGCAGTCCTGAGTCTGAGGAATGGACGAGCTCAGAAAGTGAACCTGAGCAACCATACTTCAGAAGCAGCTGTAGCAATACTCAGTGGAGAGAAAAGGAGGTCTCCAGTAAACCACATCGGCCACTCTGTCGGTCCCCTTGTTTGGATCGCCCAAGTTTTTCACAGAGCAGCATCACACAAGACTTGAAGCTAGATGAATGCAAAACAAATTTGGACAAGGAGTACCAAAGTAAAATGGATTTTGCTTTAAAGCTTGGGTATGCAGGAGATCAGATCCAGGCTGTGCTGAGTAAACTGGGAGCAGATGCGCTCATCAATGATGTTCTGGCAGAGCTTGTGAGACTTGGCAACAAAAGTGAATCGGAGGGACAAAGCAGTGCCAGCAGTACCACCAGTACTCTAGTGCCAAGGGGCCCTTGCCCAAAGGAAATAGCAAGCCCTGAACTGTCACTCGAAGATGAAGTTGTGGATAACAGTGATAACTTGAGGCCAATTGTCATTGATGGAAGCAATGTGGCTATGAGGTGGGTCTCCCTGTAACAATGTTTGAAAAGAAGAAATCACTAGAATATTTGTGAGAAAAATCAATATTCATGGCAAAGTCATTTTAAGGTGTAGTATATTTACCCTGATAATACATCTTTTTTTTTATGGACTCTTTAGTCCAGGTTTTTAATCATGCTGTTATTTCTTTACTGGTAGTTTGTATTTCTGTTGCCCTCTACCCCTTGTCAAACCAAGTTCTGCTCTCAAATCTTTCTAGCAGTCTAGCTATTGTATGCTTTTGCGTGGATGGGTTTCATATTTTGAAGTCCTTGAACAATGTTGAAAATATTTTTCTTTCATGGCCAGAGGCAACCAAATAGGGGAGGAAAACTTGTTGCTTTCTAAAATAACATGCAGTGTATGCTGATGATATGCAGTGGACTTCAGACTATTTTAGCTTCTGCTGATCAAGCCTGCTCAAAATTCAAGTTTAGCCATGTCAGTCCAGGGATATGGAAGAGCTGAATGTGCTGACTCACACAGCTACGCTGCTTCTCATTTCAGATGCATATGTAGCCAAGTGCACTTGGCTGCCTGGGTCAGCACTAACTCAAGAGAGATCTGTCCCATGCCACTTTTGAGCCTGTCTGTAGAGTACACAGTTCAGCTTGCCAATGACTTGTTTATCTTTGAGAAAGTGTGGGTTTCTGTGAGGGAGTTCTTAAAACAGTCTGCCTAGCAACTAACTGATGATACCAAGATTTCCTTAGGTAGTGTTTCCACAATATATTTCCTCTAGCATCAACTTTCTACTCTAAAATAATTTGTAGTCTGAAATAATTATTATTTTTTTTGATGTATTAAAAACACTCAGATTTTTATAGATGTATTGACTACTCAGAGTTCTGAAAGACTTAAACACCCCAAATCCTGTAAGAATATTTTACGTACAGGATCTTCCGGTGCCGAGTTGTGGCTACATGAATCCAAAAGATGTTTCTGTAAAGCAACATCACCAACACTGGATTGCAATTTGTTCCGTGCCGGTTGAATGTGCTGGTCTTTGTACTGCTTGAGTTACTCCTGAGTGTAACGTGGCAGCCACTGGAGAGAAGTGTTAGCTTAGAACTGGTGCTGTGTTTACAGTATCATAGAATATCTCATGTTGGAGAGGACCCATAAGTATCATTGAATCCAGCTAATAACAAAATGCATATGCATTGAAAATTTAAAAGGATACTGAGTTCCATAAAACCTGAGAAGTATAAAAATCCAAAGGAAAATGCTTTAGACAACATTGTGGCTTCTGTGCTCATTTTTGGCCTACACTGGTGATCTGTAGGTCTTAGTGATACAGCTGGTATTAGATCTGTCTGCCTTTGGTCTGTGTCAGTGTTGCCGCATGTGACATTTTGAGCCCAGAAGAGTGTGCGTCTTGCTACCCTCCAGGAATCTGAGATGTTGCTCTGTAATAATGATAACAACAACAACACTGAAGTAAAATTTTGAATGATAATCTGTAGAATAATGCTAAAGACAATTTCAGTAAGATGCATTAAGATACTCTTAATTATGTAGAGTCTGCTCTACAGACTGAGAAGTAGTTCAGTTTCCTGGCCAAACTGAAGTGTAACGAAGAGGGTCGGGTTTGTCTGGTTTTTTTTGTTGTTGTTTGGGTTTGGTGTTTTTGTTGTTGTGGTTTGTTTTTTTTAGTAAAAGGCAGAAAAATTTCTTTTCTCAAGTAGTTACAATATTAAAAGAAGTAGAATCTTTAGGTTTTTATTATTCAAGCTGCCATGGTCTAAGGATTGAACAGAAAAACAAACGAAGTCTATAACGATAGGTAAACCATTTTCTTCGACCAGGTTACATAACTGTAGGAAGACAATTGTCCAGAGCTATTCAGCTGTGAGATTACAGCAACACTGCTACTTAAAACTCTAGAAATGTTGAAATTTCGCTATCTCAAAAGCAAAACCGAGTAAATGTGAAGTTTTTTCACTTTTTCATTAGCTTAGGAAAGGAAAATGAAAAATATAACTTTCCCCAAGAAGCTGAGCTTATGTTAGATCATGACAGCTTCAGAAGAAGAAAAACAAACAAAACAACAAAACTAAACCCCACCCAGCAAAACCAAAATCACCACCACAAAAACTAAAACCCAATATAACTTTTGTCCTTACTGTTTCTAAAACATTTGCATGTTCTTCAGCCATGGGAATAAAGAAGGATTTTCCTGTCGGGGAATTCAACTAGCTGTTGATTGGTTTCTGGAAAAAGGACATAAAGATATCACTGTGTTCGTACCTGCATGGAGAAAAGAACAGTCTCGACCTGATGCACCAATTACAGGTAACAACAGATCAAAGTTTTCCTTGACCAGTTGGTTAAGACACAATCATGCCATCTTTCTGATGTGTACTACATACTGGGCTGTGGATGTGATGTTGCACTCAATGGTTTGTTTGAAAACAACAGTTTCCCTGGTGAGGAAAGATGCATTTAAGTATCTGCACCTGTTAACAGTGCTAGGGTCTTGTAACATTACTGGATTATTTTAACAGTTCTGATAAGTAGTACCCATAACTTTCCCATTAGCAAACATTGTTAAGTGTATAGGAACTGATTCTTAGTCGCTGGGTGAGTATAAAATAGGTAGTATCAGCCCAGGGTTCTCATTTAGTAGTATCATCTTTGAACACTGAAGAAGCAGCTTGTGTTTTGACCCATAGAAAGTACTTCTGTTTTACTCTAGGCTAACAAGAAGGCTATTGAAATACAGTAACAACTGAGTTACTGACAGGTTTGGGAAGATGAAGTAAAGGTACATGATTGTTTGCAGAGGGGTACAGTGTTTATGAAGCAAAAATATTGACTATTTACCCAGTGCTTTGAAACCTCAGAAATAAAATGCCACCCCACATCTAGGCATTATTTTTAGCGATAATGGGGACTGTATATGAACATAATTCCAAACTAACTTTTCAGAAAAGAGAACATGAAGTTTAATATTTCAAAGGCTGCATTTTTTTCTTGTAAATCATTTTAAGATGCTGCTCAACTAAAATTATTTTACAGATCAAGAAATCTTACGTAAATTGGAGAAAGAAAAAATTCTTGTTTTCACCCCATCTCGAAGAGTTCAGGGAAGAAGAGTAGTTTGCTACGATGATCGATTCATAGTAAAACTTGCTTTTGACTCAGACGGCATCATTGTATCAAATGACAACTATCGGGATCTTCAGAATGAAAAACCAGAATGGAAGAAGTTCATAGAGGAGCGGCTGCTAATGTATTCTTTTGTGAATGACAAGTATGGCTTTTCATCAAAAGTAAATGAATTTACTAATTCAGAATCCGCAGTAAAAACTGAAACTCGCATTTCATTCCTTTAACCTTAGATTTATGCCTCCTGATGATCCTTTAGGACGCCATGGTCCAAGCCTTGAAAATTTCTTAAGGAAAAGGCCAGTTATTCCTGAACATAAGAAACAACCATGTCCTTATGGTAAGTACCTGTCAGACTGGTTTGCTGCACTCAAAGGTAGGTGAAGCAAACAACTAACATTTGGTCATTACTAGAGTGGGGGAAAAAAAAAAATCAGATCTATTTTTCATGTTGCCATCTATGCACTATATAGATATATCCTTTTTTATACCCTTCATACATTAATGAAAAAAATGTAGCAGAAAATGAGGGGTTACCTGATAGAACTTGTGAACAACACAGCTTTTTGCCTTTTTCTTCTGGTTTGTATTCAAGGAAGGAGATTCTTAACTATCCAAACTGTGTTAGAGCTCTTCTGGTCTATATTCTATACAGTATCAAGTATGTTGCCAGTATTAAATCATAAGCCAGTAGGAAGAAAAGCAACGTGTTCTGTTCTTGATGCAGTGATACACATGGCTGCAGGCAGGCAGCAGAGTCTGTGACTGCCTGTATATGCCATATGTATAAATACTCCTTGGGGGGTTAACACAGAAATACTACTATTGGATAGTGGTGAAAGATATAAAGAAAAAAGATAGCAACTGGTGGCATTGATTAGTTTTTGGCTTATTTAACCTGAAAACACTTTTCTTCCAGGTAAAAAGTGCACCTATGGGCACAAATGTAAATATTACCACCCAGAACGGGCAAACCAGCCTCAAAGGTCAGTAGCGGATGAGCTTCGAATAAGTGCCAAATTATCTGCTGTGAAAACTATGAGTGAGGGAGCCTTGGCCAAATGTGGCACAGGGCCATCCAACTCCAAAGGAGAAATCAGTTCTGAAGTGAAACGCATTGCCCCAAAACGTCAGTCAGATCCAAGCATTAGATCAGTAGCTGTGGAGCCTGAGGAGAAGTTATCAGTAGCCCGGAAGTCCGAGGCCAGCTCTGTCCCATCTCTGGTTTCTGCATTAAGTGTACCAACGCTCCCTCCACCAAAAAGCCATGCAGCTGGTGCATTAAATACTCGTTCTGCAAGCAGTCCGGTGCCAGGTTCCTCACAGTTCATGCATCAAAAGTCCTCACTGGAACATATGTCCAGTGTGCAATATCCTCCTATACTAGTCACCAATAGCCATGGCACCTCAGTTGGCTATACTGACCAGTACCCCAAATACGAATCCCTAGGGGACCACGGCTATTATTCCTTACTCAGTGATTTCTCCAACTTGAGCATAAGTAGCATCCGTAACACAGATTATTACGGGGCTGATACGGACCAGGGGATGTATTCTAGAAACTCAAGCCCCTGTCCTGACAATTGCTTAAGCCATACAAGTAATGATTCTTACTCCTCTTACAATGACTTGTATCTGGGTGTAGCAGATGCCAGTCCTGAAGACAATGTGAAGATCCACAGACTGCCATCACAAAATCGTCTTCAGCCTTTTTCCCATGGTTACCATGAAGCCTTAAATAGAATTCAGAGTTACGGACCTGAGGAGCCTAAGCAATCCCTTCGCAAACAGTCAGTTTCCCACTTAGGCTTACAAGCCCAGCATGCAGTTGTTGGAGCACGGTCCAGTTGTCCAGGAGAATACCCTGTGCCTCAAAACATTCATCCATCAACTGCGCAACCAAGCCGTGCCTTGGTGATGACGAGAATGGACAGCATTTCTGACTCACGGCTTTATGAAAGTAACCCAACAAGGCAGAGAAGACCACCTCTCTGTCGAGAGCAGCATGCTAGCTGGGACCCATTACCATGTGCGTCAGACTCTTACACTTACCACTCGTATCCACTGAGTAACAGCCTCATGCAGCCGTGTTACGAACCTGTAATGGTGAGAAGCATGCCTGAGAAGATGGAGCAGCTCTGGAGGAATCCTTGGATTGGCATCTGTGGTGAACCAAGGGAACCTCATATCATCCCAGAACATCAGTATCAAACATACAAGAACCTGTGCAATATTTTCCCTCCAAGCATTGTCCTTTCTGTGATGGAAAAGAACCCCCACATGACAGATGCACAACAGCTGGCAGCTATGATTGTTGCCAAATTAAGAACAGGGCGTTAAAGCATTACAGCCTCTTTTGGATAATCAGAGCTGTACAGCATATAAGGGCCTAGCAGAAAACATAAAGAACAAAGGGGCCAATCTACTGTAAATATTTTCTACTGAGATAGTATAAAATTCTGTACACAGTAGCAATCATATATATGCTGAGGCACTATATAAGAGTTGATTGTATTGCAAATTTTAAGATTTTAAATATAGGGATTTTTAACTATTTTATAGGAAATGCATACCTTGCTGCATGGATAGCTCATTAAGAACTACAATGTCACGGTCGGTGTCTCAAAGCTGTTACTAAAAAATTACTGTTAGCAATTATATTGCATGTATTAGTGTTCACTTTCAATTTGCTTACAAATACCTAATTGGCCTTTAAAAGTATGCTTGATACCCACCCAGCTAACTTTTAGGGTTTCAGCTCTGTCCTTTGACGCTGCCTACTTGCATATTAAATATGGAAGAAAAAAATTAAAATACTCAGTTTGTAAGAGGAAAAACTGACTTCAGGTTTGGATGTCAGTATTGTTGCTGGTACTTAAATTTCAAAACTGTTCCCCAAAGTTTGATTGTCCAATATGTTGGCTCGATTGAACAGAAGCCAAATACTTGATTAAATTCGGAGCAAAAACATTAAGCAGTGTGAAGGCCTGAGCGCCATTCACTATATTAAAACAAGCTCAACTGTAGCTTCTCTCTTCAGAATTGCTTCTCAGCTGCACAGCGAGCACCTCCTGGCCCTGAGGTCTAGACAAGCTGAATGTAAAGTGTCAGTTTTATGTAAACTGGACTATCTGAAGCAGCGGAAACTGGGTATTAACAGAGATATTTGTTAACCAGTAGCTACAACTCTTCCTCTGGGGGCAAGGATGGCGTTTGAGTGAGCCTAACATGGCTGTACAAGATCAGCTTGAGAAGGGGATGGAGGGGGAAGGCTGCTCCTTGAAAAGAGATGCTACAGTCTGGATTTGGGGCAAAGCTGGCCAAGGTATTGCTCTTTGGATCCACGCAAAGGTGTGCATTTGCCTCACAAAGGCTTTTAGAGTTCCTATTTGGACAGGTAAGATAATTTTGTGTGGCATTGTTTGCGCAACTGGTATCTTGCTCAGGGTGGAACCTTTGTAGCTAAATGTCTCCAAAAGAGGCGTTTATTGTTTTTTAAGCTGCACTGACTGGACGCCCTTTTTTGAATCCATTGTATATTTCAGCATTTCGAACCATACTAACTCGATACCTCTCGAGCTAGGACTTGTTGACTTCTACTGTAGTTTTTTTCATGAAAGTTGAGAAGGCCTGGTTTATGGCCTTTTGTTTCTTCATGAGAAGGTGTGACACTGCCTAAATGTTTCTTACTGTGAAACACACGGAACGTGAGGCTGCAGTCAGGGTTGTTTCTGGTGTTTTGATAATGGCTTGCATGCTGCTTTCTAGTTATCTCTTTGTCTGAGGAACAGCGTTTTATCATTTCTTCCACTTGTGTTACTGCAATGGTTGGTTTTATTCAAAAGATCTTGTGGGGTCTTTATCGTGTGAAAAATATGTTCCTGTCATATTAAAAAAAAAACCCAAACCAAACACCACCAAAGCACAATTACAGGTGTGACTACAGTTAATTTACTGATATTTTATAACCATCTAATTTCACACAAGATAAATATTCTCGTGTTGGTGCAGGTAACTTATATAATGACCACATCATTATGTATTTAAAATGAGTTAACGTGAAGGTGATTCTGTATTTACACAGTGTTTAAACATAACTTAAGTTTTCATTAGTTGGATCTAATTCTTGTTAATGGGGAATAAAAATAAATTATTCAGACATTTGTAATAGTTGGGGAAAACAGATTTAACTCTTGACCAGTCTTCAAACACATTTCTTACTAACCAGCATTTTCTATTTTTAATTTGCAATTAATTCTTATTCTCTTGCATGGTATAAGCAGCTGAGAGCAATGCCTCAAATAACCAGAAATGACCTTTTGTTTGTTGATACAAATTGTATCTCTTTTTCTTGATTGTATAAAAACTGTGTATAAAAAAAAAATAAATCTCTAGATTAACTTCAGTATTACATTTTCACCACAATGTTTGTGACACCATGTGTCACAGGGAAGTAGCCCATGGGTAATTATGGATCTTTTTTATTTAAAATGGGCACTTGTAGTTTATAGACAAACAAGGACAACTTTTCAGAACCAATTCATTATGTGCACAAATACTGTGTGTACACTTCAAAGCATTGCACAGTTATCTTTAGTCTATTTATTAAGCAGATACATTCTTGCACTAAACTTTATGTAAAACTGTTGCTGTTAACTCATCTGCATGTGTTTAAAATGTAACACTATAATTGCTATTGACTCTGCTTTGTTCTTAATGGATTAATTTATAGATTGTTTAGGTATAAAATGAAGTTTATTGTGCACTCACATTCTTCCATCTTGCATGGAATTAAATATTTGTATGTAGAAAACTGGTTGTTCCCTTTTTCTCCCATTATAAAGATAAGCTATTTTAAGACAGGCTTAGTAGGTGTTTTTGACGTTTTCAGCATGGAAAACTGAGAAGAAATTTCTGTATGAAGCGTTGGGTGGTTTACGGAGATACTAATTTCTGTAGGATTTGTCTAGTCATTTTGATTTTCACCAACTTCTGTCTTACTGATAGAGTAATTAATTTTTAAACAATGGGAATGCTATGCCAATACAAACCCAGCACACTATTTCCCTAAGGCACTTTGAAAACAAATTGTCTTTTTCTAAGAAGCTATTAGCATCTGTTGTGCATAGAGTTACAGAAGGGGTCGTGTAGCCTTGTGGAAATAATTTGCAAATTGTGTGCTTGTTTAGTCCTCCTTAGAGGTAATGGAACTTTTGTATGTGATGTAGTCTTTCCTAATCAACTTTAAGTGGTAATTCAGCCATTCACATCTGTTTACAAGCCAGTTCAAAACACTGACACATTCATTAATCTTCAGCGCATAAGCTTAGATTTCTTCTAACATGGAAGAGTTGATCTTATTAACACCCGATCAGAACTGTCTATATTGTAAATATAAGAGTTTGTATAAATGCTCTTTTTGAGAGCATGGTATTTAAATGTTTTTAAATCTGTAAGAGAACAGTTCTACAAGCTATATTTTAATAAACTCCCTGAAATTACAATTCAGGATGAGAAAAAAAAGCAGGAAGGTAAAATCCTGGCATACTGCAATCAGCAAGAGTTAAGCAGTATATGTCAGCGCTTTACTGGGGACAGAGGGTTCTCTGGGAGCTCTGATTTACTCATCCTTCATTTTTAGATATACTGCTTTCACATAAATTATCGCTTATAAGTGTATTACAATAAATTCTTGAATCAAAAATAAAATGCTTTATGGGATGTCAATTTAAGTTATTTAATGTTGGGGGTTTTTTTTTGGTAAGAATTGTGTGTCAGTAATATATGAAGTTGTATATATAGATGATTTCACTACTACTGATAGTCCTGTTGTCATATTGAGCTGCAGTAGTTGGCTTGTATTCATTTGTAGAATTAAACACTACTGTTTAATTGTTGTAAAATTTTATAAATCTCTTTGGGTTTTTTTGGTCGACCCAAATATAATGTAAGTCTTAATGACAAAATGAGTGAAAATGGATGTCAAACCAGTATGTGGTATTCGTAAGTCTCTGTAGTAATAAGCGTGCACTCCTCTAGTTGCTGCTGCATGTAATTCATTCACTAGCTCGAGTCTGTTCAGCTTTTGTAAAAGTGCTGTAACTGTAAACTAAGAATAGACTGTGTGTGGGTATGGTTAGGGTATGCTCGGAACAAGCAGAAGAATGCTTGTAAAAAAAACAACAACAAAACCAAAAACAAACAAGAAAAACAGACAAAACCAAAACGTCTATCTAGCCAAGGTGCCCCTACATACTTTTAATGCCAGCTGGCCTCAAGTTCTGAATTTTGGCATTTTGACTTTTTTTTATGATAAAAGTCAGAACACACAAAGAATATGCCCAAATAATTCAGTTAAAAAATACTGGGTGACATGCACACACACCAAACCACAAACAGGAAGATTTTATGGGACACATTTTGATTATAGTAACTTTTACAACTCTGTGCTCAAAGAGAAGGAACATGCATCATGTCTGTGAGACAGCTCCACGGAGTGGAGATAATACTTCACCTTGGCTTGCCAAAAGTTTACCTGATGCATTAGTACTCTGGGACTCACACCAGCCAGATCATTAGATCACTCACTATTATTTCTATGGTGAGTGCTCAGCTTTAGTGCCCCACCTCTGTACCCACAACTTTTCTGGGTGACAGAGCCCCTATTAACTGTATGTCTCGCAATACCTCAACTGGAAAAATGCAAGTGCACTGTCACTTCAAATTATTTTCATGCTGGTGTTTGGTAAGCCTTTGAATACCATTATACAATATCTAGGATTTTGGTCTGTGGTATTTAAAGCTTCTAAGTGTATTAAAATAATTGAGAGAAGAATCTAAAAGAAATAAATATATTACCTGTTCCCTGCCTGCTCTATGTTAAAGGTTTACACAATTATTTAATAATATGAAACATGTTATACTTTATGTATATAAAAATTGCTTATTTAATAAAACTGAGACCCATTGGATTATTTTGTTTCTAGCTTTTAATTTTGTAACTGCTTTTAAGTAAAAGCCTCCAATAGCTGTTTTGTGAAAACTGTTGTAGCCTGTCCAAATTATTTCTAATATTTTTTAGCCGATTTACTGAAAAATACCCAGATTCTGAAATCATACATAATGTTCAGATTTTCTGTCTGTGCTGAAATCTGTGGAAGAACAGGGCAAGAGGTTTACTTTTCTTTTAAAAGGGAAGGGAAAAGTATGACTTTGGTCCCACTGTCTTTGTCATTCTCTGTATTACACAAATTTTCTTTCACTATCTAAACACTTAATCATTTCTCTTACTAGGGGGGAGGTGATACAGTGTCACTTATTACCACGACTTTGACTCAGACTCCTTTAATGTGTTGGGGAGGAGTAAAGCTAACGAAAGGAAACTGATACACAAAGATCATCTCTGCCTGGATTTGTCTGAACTTCTCACAGTTAGCACATTTGCTCTGACAGTGGCCAGGAACCACAAGATTCTACAGAGTTGCTTTTTCCTAATCCCAGGCCCTCTGTGCTTCATGTACATCCTCAAGTAATACCACTCCCAAAACCAAATACTAATTAGATTCCTCAGGATATTCTTACTGTTCCACTTTTCTCCCCTAAACTGTAACTGTAGAGCTGAAGTCCGTGTTAGAGTAGGTGACTTTGGGAGTGAGAAAACAGAATATTAAAGGACTTGAACAGCCAGGAACAAATTATCTTAATATGGTTCCACTACTCTGTCCAATTACTTACATTAAAGAGAAATTTTAAAAATGGAAAAAAACAAAAGGGGTCATAGGCCACAAAAGCAGTAGACCCAGGCCTTGACATCCTCAGCAATTCCTATTTGCATGATTTATTCCATATAGTCTCAGTTTCTATCTCCATTCCTTCCTATAGCTTCCCTTTGGAAATGGTGTTTTCTTTTTGTTTGGTTGGTTTTGGTTTGTTTGCTGTTTTTTTTTCAGACAGTAAAAACCTGTCTGGAGAGATGAATTTCCAGGGAGAAAGCACTGTCCCAAAATTCAAAGGAAAAATCATGTCATTCAGGAACACATCGACTTTGCCCTTCCTATCCCCACTCTGAATATGCTTTTAACAAAGTAATTAGCATGTTGAAAACAAATTTTACAAAGTAAACTTTTACCAAAAGGGAAACAAAAAAATTACATGTAGCAGAGTATTGCCAGAATCACTCTTTTTAACTGTTGTGGTTACACTGACATGCCTCAGAAGTACCAGATAGAGTAACTGTTTACTTACTTGCTTTTTAAGTCAATTGAACTGTCTGGCTTTAAATGGGAAGGTTATCTCTGCACTTATTATGTATTACTCACAGTAACGTTGTCATTTCCCAGGTAACTTGGGAAAGTAGCTACAAAATTGTTCCTCCTGTAAATTAATCAAACAAACACCAGGTTTCATAATCCTGAACAGAACAATACATAACTGCCTAGGCTTTACACTTCTGTTGTTTTAGTAGAAGCCTCTTCTTCACTTCTTAAAAATCAAAATATTTATGTTTCTTTTCTCCAGACATTCCCAACTTCTTTTATTGTTCCTTTGCTTCAAGCCTGCTCCCCCACCTAGTAACACTTGGTTTACAATTCATGCCATTACTATGGCTTTCTCCTCAAATCTTGGTATTCATTTGTAAAAGCATCCGGTAGTTCTGCGCTGTTCTACAAGTCATCCACAGCACTGGATTTAACTATGTTATTTGGCTCTGCGATTCGATCGAACACCAGGATTTTAACTCCACAGGTGAGGTAAAGGCAGACAGACAGGGCAGCAACTGCAGCTGATGAAGAAACTATCATAGCACGTGATTTTACCAAGTAAACCTTTGCCAGAGTGGGGGAAGGTTACACACAGCACAGTATTTGCCAGCATCACCCTTTCCTTCTTTGACTGTTACTCTTGTTCGCATTGACAGATCTCAGAAGTACCCAATGCAATTATTTAAGTAATTTCATAATCTACCAAATACAGTAAAAAAAAAAAATCCTCTGCACTCAAAATGTCCTAAATAAGCTTGAGGAACTGCTGGGTAGAGACAACATTTCTAAAAATACTAGAGAGGAAGGGCTTACAAGAAAAAAAATCACTGCTTACAGAAAGAGAAGTTTAAAAACAAACAGCACTGTTTGTTTTTAAGAGAAGGAAATGTACAATGTATTTTCCCTTTTAAGCAACTTTTGGCTGGCTGGTAAAGAGTAACTGCAGTAGAACAGGGTGACCGAAAATGCAAACAAAGGAATAATAATTAAGCACATTTAGCTAAGCCTTTACTTGGGAGCCAGCACAAAGCATCCATGAAGTTACTGCTTCAAACTTGCCATTCAGTCCTGTTCAATGTACCACTAAAGCTCTATGTTCCTTTTTGTACCTCATTCTGCAGAACAGGAACAGGTAATGTCAGCAGTAGCTCTGAAGAACTAAAAACATTCCAATGCTGCACTGACATGTTCCTGTTTAGTTTGTAAATACTGCAGATTATTAGACTGACTCGGAGAAAGACTCAGTCTTACCCAGTGGCAGATACACGCCAACAAATTCATACCGAGGGTCCTGCAATAAATACATGCTTAAACTCCTATTTTTGACAGATAATTGCAGAAGCGTCCAAAGTTCCAAGAACTTTTAATACAGGTAAAGAAAAACATATTTAGGAAAAACTAAGCCCTTTTTCTCAACAGCTCTCCACGAAGGTACTCAAGTCCGTTCCTGTAGCAATCACACAAGTTCGCAGCAAAGACTACTGTATTAGTTATCAACCTCAACAGAATCATGAAGAGAAATAATATCAAGCAGAAAAATTATAAAAAGAGATAGTACTGGTCTCAAGACTACCCCTCAGAAAACATAGCGATTCAAAAAAACCCCACCTGTTGAAGATAGTCATGCACAACAGTGCGTTAAGCCATGCTATCACTGGGCTTGATCCCTGAAGCGTCATGAGAAATCCTAACTAGCTGAAAACTGTAGCACAATCCTGTTCTGGCAAAATCATGCAAACTCATACAGAACAATATTAGCATCACTGAAATAGGAAGGGGTCGATAGTCTGGCTAACAAGGACCAGAGGACACTTTCCAGAATACCTGAGTGAGAAAGGAAAAGCAGGGTCCAAAAAGACCTTCAGTTGGTTGTATTTATTTAACCGTGAAAATAATAAAGGAACACTGAGGGATTCCACAGTACTCTTAGCTGTACTTGGCAAACATCAACTGGAGCCAAAAGTTCATGATAGTGTTTAAGCAAGACAATGGTTACTACAGAGGGAACTTAAAACACATCACCTTTATAAAATACTGATTTTACATGGTAAAAATTAGAAAATCTTCATAAAAAAAATCTTGGAGTGGCTATTTCCCAACACCATTACTAGTTCCTCCACGCCACTTATCTTGTGCAATACTGAAAGTCGCAGAGCACTCTGCTGTCTTAAAAAAGTTGAAGGCCACTTTTTATTTTATGGAAGTCATTCTGGGTCCATAACAATCCTCCTGTGACAGGAATATTCAATTCTGCAGAGCTGTGAGAGGAAGAGAAACAAAGCACGTAAGCACTGAACTGATCTAGAAGCTTGCACCATCAAAGTAATTTTGATAGTACTTAGAACTTGTTGACAAGTTTTATTTACAAACCAGAATGTCATTTCTCAATTTCAGGTCTGCACATTTTGCTGCTGGAATGTCCTTAGTTTTTAACCAGTTCATTCCAGAGAGGCAATGGTCCTAAAGCACCAAAGCACAAGGCCAAAGAAAGGCTACAAGTTAGTAACACCTGGGAGGGAGACATGACTTCGGAAATAACCACGCAACAATTTTCATCTGAACCTTCACCCTAACCCTTTGCAGCTAGGACTACAAGCTGATCAGGCGAGATGCTAACATAGCAAGTACCAGACATGACAACAGTCAGACATTACTAACGGTACAATGCCTACAGGTTGTGCACAAGGGAACTACCGGTTCCTAGGACTTTACAGACACAGAAACTAGTACATTGGCAGAGACTGTAATGGATATTGTTGTTTGGTGACACCCATGGCACGCTAAGTAATTTCTGATTTTAGAAGGTGGCTCGCTCAAAAAGGTGTAAAATCCCTTTTCACTGCAGAAGTTACCCAGTTTGTCAGGACAGAGTCCCAGGAGATCCTCCAAGCAATGACCCATTTACATGACTTGCTAACACAGCATACAAATGATAAGTAAGATTTTCATACACTGTTTGCAGACATAAGGCACTGTCAAACACAAGGCTCAAAAAACAGTTGGAGAACATATGTAAGCTTTCTTCTAGCCAAAGTTTTACTATATAAAGGAACTCAGATCACTACCATGTTGATAAGTAGGTCAGGTAAGGCTTTGTTTAATGAGAATGGTGTAGGTGAAAGCATCCGCTTGAAACATGGTATCTGGCACTGTGAAGGAGAAAATAGAAAATGTGTTTGTCCTGTGCTTGTTTTTCACTTTCTCAATTCCTTATGCCCAGGAGAGCTCAGGCACTCCTAGCCACAACCCAGCATCCCTGCCTACCCACTGCTTTTACCTCTCACTTACCTGCTAATGCATCTCATCCTCAGGACAAAAAAATCCAGTCATTATTCACACACATTAAATGGTGAATCCCATTTTTGAAATGTCAGTGCAACTACTTGACACAATCCCTAAAGCAATTCCATGTCAGCAACTCCACTCTCAGAAAACTCTCCAAGGGATCGTTTTTTGCCAAATTTGCCCCTGCTGCCAGGGAAAACTGACGCTAGGAGTAAGCAAGAAGCACATATGCTTATCACAAAACCCTAACCATCTGCCTGAGGATAACAGCAGCTATTCAGTGCTTCAGATGTTGCCACACTAAACACAAACTTGGACAACATGCACACACCAGAAAACCTACCAAAGAACACAATCTTTTGGGACCAGGGAGGAAGGAACTGCAAGCTTTTCCAAAGTATCCAAACATCACAGGAACTTATGTCTCATGGTAAAAAACAACCAACCAAACAAGCAAAAAACAAAACACCAAAACAAACAAATAAACAAACCTCTGAAGACAAAAAATAATTTCTGCAAACAAGACAGATGTCTGGAAAGTTTTATTGATACAGCAACTTCAAGCTATAGACCATAAAACTCAATGTCTTTTCCAGATGTTCAGTACTGGAATTACTGGGTATATAGAGACTGCTTCCCAGAGCTCCTCAGAGACAGATAACTTCTCCTTTAAGGTCAAAACACCTCTTAGACACTCCCCGTTCAGATGGAACACTACAAGAGGCCTTGCAGAGGAAGCCAACAGAGAGACAACACAGCCAGTGTAATGACCCAGACATCTTCCTTTGGCTGTTGGAAACTATCCTGAACTCAGCCTGCTAATGGGATACTTTCTCCTCCTTTGTGACGTATACTCTGTCATTCATGCATTCACAGACATGCTGTCATTCCCAGGAAAGGGAATGAGGGGGGAGACACTGGCCTAACTTGCTGCTTTAACTGCACTGCATTGAAGGTTGCCAAGAGCAAGCTCATCACAGCAGATTAACCACTTTTCTGAGGGATAAAACAAGTTATCACCAATGGCACTTTATTACTTAGAATTCAAGGCAGGAGGTGCCTTTTCCATAACCAGTGCTACTTTGTCCTCCAGCCACTTGGTTTTTTTTCCAATCTGCAAAGACAGCTAAACACATGGCAATGGAGTACAGCCTCAAAATTCACTGGTTTTAGCCAAATTAATCTCTTTTTGAACTACTTTGCTTCTCTGAGATTCAGGCTATTCTGTTTTGGAAACAGCATGCTTGTCTTCAGGAAGATCTGATGGCATACTAGAGAAACTTGTGTGTAAAGGGTTCCAAAAGAGGCCAAACTGTGTGGTAAGCAGCAGGAAGAAAAACAGAGCAAGGATAGAACAAAAAATTACTTCTTCAGCAACCTTGCAGGGAGAAAAATTTTGTGGATAGGCAGGCTGTTGCTTTCAGAGTAAGGAAGGCCCATTCTTCGATCTTCAGAACCTCCAGAAACAACAAAAGCAGAAAAAGGAGTGAAACACAGGAACTGAGTTGGGCTCTGGATTGTCTCTTAAGTTCATCTTAAGAGGGAAGGGAGGTAGTCAGATGAAGCCTATTTTTCCTAGCACGTAATCAAGCTTTGCTACAGATTCATAGGAACAGATTCATAGGAACTATTTAGCAAGAAGCATAGACCTCAAAGAAGGCAGGCAGAATTCAGGCAGATGTTGAAAAATACAGACTGAAGATAGTAAGATCACCAGGTACTCCCTTCTCATCTGTGGAGCTGGTGAATATGCGCTGCAACAAGAGGTCCTGCTTTTGTCCAAAGACCTTTTCCCAAACTATTGTTAAATTCCATGCCCCAGGAAATCCTTTCTGCAGTCCATTACCATCGTTAAGTCTGTAGAGGCAGAGAGAAAGACAAGGATGGTCTTGGCTTTTAGAAAGGGTGCGTCCCATTGCCTATGCCTTTTTCCAAGTGTCTTACAGGTATTTGTGAAAAGCTGATGCTTTACTTTGAAATCGTCTCATACCACTCTGCCCTATAGCAAGCCTGGTAGAACAGCTCTCCATAGCTAGAGAAGTTGGAGGGCAGGATCAACAAAGTATTAAATAGCAAACATTCCCTCTGGAACAGCCCATAAAAACCTCTTTTGAAGGGAAAGAAGGAAATCCATATAGCAGCAAGACAGAGACAAAGCTTCTACATAGAATACATGACAAGTAGCCAAGAAAATCCACTCCCCCCTGCCTCTGGGAAAGTCACACAACCCTTCTGATGCTCCACGGCCTTGGGCAAATGGAGAAGCTGCTATACAAGGGAAACAAGAAGGAACAAGCTGCTGTTGTAACACTCCTGATAAAGCTTGGATTGTTTCCAGACACAGAAATAAATCAGGTTTTGCTCCTTTTTATTTGTGGCAACAACAGTTTTTTCCTCATGTTTCTTTCTGAGCTTTTTTCCTTGGCTTCCTGCCAGTCTGTAATCTAAGTGGCAGAAACTGCCCCTTTCACCCACACAGAGATGAAGAAACTTGCGTTACTTTTGCCCTGGTATGTGCTTTTTAATTTTATGTATAGACATTTTTTAGTAGTACGAGCTGCATGACATTACACAAAAATTATCAGCCAACTGGAAGCAGCACGTGAGGAGAAAAACACCACCTTGGCTGAATACAGATGGAGCTCTTGCAGTTGCTCCCCTCTGCATCTTAGGCCACATGGAAAGCAGTTATTGGGGCAAAAGGGGAAAGCAAGACCTGCTGGGTTTTTTTCAGAGTCTGCACAATGAAGCACTTAAGTCTATGTATCTGGCTTGCAATCAATACACAAACAGTCGTCACTATGATGAAAATCATACAGGAATCTTCCTCCAAATGAACCTAGTGCTACTCGATAAAGGAGGGAAACAGTAACTGGTTAGTTAGTTCGATTTTGACCATTGTAGAAATTGATCTGCCAACCTAAGAGACAGACTTTTCTCTTAATAGATTATTTGTTTCTTGTGTCCCCTGTGCTGAAATGGTTTACTGGCAGGCCTGGAAAGAGCTCTCAGTCACAGAGGTGAAAGGACAGCATAATATTTGATAACCTCTGAGAACTGTACCATGTAAAGAAAATAAAAGATACTTAAGACTCTCCCCCTCCCCTCCCGTCACTCCCATCTTTGCTCTCTGCATAACCAGAACTAGGTGCGCTTCAGAAGTCAGCACAAAACCAAATAGAAACAATAAAATATATCTATTACAAAGTTGCTTTATCCTAATCCACCTGGCAACAGACAAGACGTTTCCAGAACTGTACCTTCCACTTCACCTTGCTGCCTCCATATTCCCTCTACTCCCTTGCTAAAAAAATATAAATTATAATAATAATAATCAAAAAAAAATCTTTGAACCAGTATTGTCTAGTATAGCTTTATAGTCATGCCATCACCAGTGCCTTAAGGCACTTCAGTACCTTTGTGACAGAAAGACACAGTGTTGAAGCTGAGGAGGTAGGAACAGGAAGAATGGTACAATATGAAGCAAAGCCTCAGGCTCATTTGAGGCACCTTCTGGACAACAAGGTCTTGTAACTGACAGGATAATCATATAAGAGCATTTATAAATCTTGTCATTGACACTGTTTAAAATGAGGTCTCTTCAAAGATGTCAGCAGCAAATTGTGATCAAGACAATTTACAAATTCCTAGAAGTAATTAATTGAAACAGCTCTATGGTGATTTCACCACTGAATATATGCTGAAATTGTTTCATAATAGAATAGGAAGAAAAGGCATGAAGCAATCAATGCAGAAGAGTATTTTCAAGATATATGCAAAAAACACCATACAGTGAGTAGAAACTGGTGTGACCTTTGCTATTTTAAGTTTCAATTATACTACTTTTCCAGTATACTTCTGCTATGCTTGTCTTAACTACTACCATGTAGCACCCACGAAGCTGCTGAACTTTGGGCTCAGCAAGATGATCCCTTATGTACCTGCTTTGTAAATGGCTTTTGTTTTCTCTGCAGTAAGAGTTCACGAAGTACAAGTAATTCTATGCTACAGAGAACAGCCGACACACTGTGCAGGTCTGCAATGCAGCAGTTTGTGGGGACTCATTCTGCTTCTGTAACATAATCGTGAGGCACGGCAGTGCAGCAGAAACCAGCTCCGAGGCAATTTCTTCAGGGAGTCAGCTACATCATGTACATCACCTCCTCTCTCCTTTTATTTCCATGGCATGTGATGAGAACAGAATACTGGAAGTTAGAAGTAATACCCTCAACCTTAACTGCAAGATATTTACTGGTGTTCAGGCTTCTCCTCCCTTTTTTAAAGCAAGGTTTCTAAACCAGCTGGTGCAACTGGTTTCATTAATAGCTAATATCAGAGGTAAAACAGACACAGATTACCAAAGATACCAAACCACTGATTTCTGTCAGTGATCTCACCTACCTATGAAGTCAAACGGCTTTATGTTTAAAGTCTCTGAGATCAAGCATTCTATCATTTGCTACTACAATGAGAATGCTGGTGCTCTGCAGACTAGAAGTAGATGTGCAAATTCCAGGATTTTGCCTTATTCCCAATGTGGAACACATTGCAATAAACATCATTCATGTCTGGCTGACATCAAAAGGCTCTTCCACTGAATCAAAAGGGTTTTTTTGCATCTAGTATAGGTTTACTACTCTTTTTGGGATGACAAGCCATCAGAAGACAGATGGTTACCTGCTACGTTTACAGTCTGAGAAGAAATTCACGCAGTGCTCCAAGTGTAAGTCTTGCCAGTGGTTAGCATCATACAAGTGGACTCAAAGCAGTTAATTTGTTTGTATCTCTTGATAGAGAGAGGCAGGTTTAGTCTGCCTCTTGTAGAAGTGTTGGAACCAAGGACTTCATTAAGTATTTGGACTGTTCAGAAGGAGGAGCAGTAGGAAAGGATAGTTTCTTTTTGATTACCCAGCAAGCTCTAAGATGTTAATTTTACATTTTGATTTGATGAATCTAGTACAAACAATACCCTCTCAGCAGGCCTGAATTGACAAAAAAAAGCAGACTAGCTCTGGGGAGGATGGCCGAAGGGATGGAGAAGAACAGAAACCCTGCTCTTTGCAATGTTTGGAACTTGAAAGTAACCTGAAGACAGCTCTGAGTAAGTAAAAATACGAGTATGTGCAAGAGCTCTTCCCAACACAGCACCCCAGGCTGTGTGTCTGTCACTGTTACTCGCATTTTGTGGAAGCTACATTATGGGGCCCATCAACTACAGGGAAAGAATCACTGTTTAGAAAGTTATCCTATCAAGTGTTTTAAGAAACACTTCATATTCACTTTATATTCTGAAGTGTTCCTTGGATTAAAATACATATAAGCCCAACTCCTACTGTGTATGTGATGAAATTGATTTGACAGTTTATAGCATTCAAGTGCCTCTGTCTTCAAAGGGTGAAATAATGACCCTATTAAGATGTCTTCAATGGGTAGGTTTAACTGGATAAGCATCACGTAGTAACAGAGTGGTCTAACTAAAGCTTTAGGGAATGCTGTCATTATTTCCATGACAACCTGTGTTTCCTTACTGAGGTCAGATCTGCAGCTTAAATCACTAGTTGCAGCTCTGGAAAGGTCACTGAGCAATGCTAACACGCTGTGGCTGAATATGAGAGCCCCAGTTAACAGAAACAAGAGCCTTCAAGACTGTTGAGGCTATGCTAGTAACTTCCAAACTGTTGAACAGCAGTTCTCATAATCCTTGCAATAGTTGCCTTTTGAAAGAGCAGGAGGAGTAAAGATGGTAAGATTATAAACTGGCTTCCTCAAAAGATACCATGGAAATCACATTTTTGATTGCCAATTACACCACTGCATTTAACTTCTGAATAGTGCAAAAGATCCAAGGAGTACAAAGTAAAAGTACATTGCAGAAGGGATTGAGAACGGCAGCAGTTACAAATAGTAGCTCTCAGACTTGATGACAGGAAAAGATGAAGGAGACAAACTCAGAGAGGTTAAATGCTGAGTATATTCTTTCAGCTTCAAAGGATGACTGTGAGGGCTTTATGAAGTAGCTTCCGATGACACTGGTGAGTTGTTGAAGCAATACAGGGATCAGTAGATTCTGTCTGACTGTGTCCATCAAGAACATGAGCATACTGTTTGGCTAATGCAGTACAAACAAGCTGGAAGTTTCCTGTTGCGGTGGGGAAAGGCGAGAGTTTGTCTCATGCTGGGTTAGCCATAAGATGAGTTACTGGGACTTGCATCCACTGATCTGTAATTCTCGGCATATTCACCACCCCAGTTATGTACTGCCCATTCCCTACTCGGGTGTTACAAAGGTGATCTGCAGTCAAGTAGTTCCTCTTTCAGGAAAACTGTGTAAAATACAGAAGATGAGCTTGTCTGGTAAAACTGACAGTGGGGGACACTAAAGGACTTCCGAGGCTTCTAGTCCTGAACGCTTTAACTGCAAGACCACAGTTCTTCCCATTCTTTATCCCAGTGTACCACCAGGCAGATTCTGCACCAGCTCTCAGTAGCTTGCTTTAAAAATTCTGCGCTTCCAGACCAGTAACTCTACGGGATCAGCAGAGAGTATCGTACCAACAGCATCAGGCAATGCTGAGAGTTGTCAGCACAGTCTGAAGAGCAGACTGTTACGCTATTGTACCAGCACTGCAAAGGTCCTTCCAAACACACACATTACTTGAAAAATCCATGAGAAGCACAGTTAGTGGATATTAGAGACAGCAGTAGGTATTTAGGTCAAACTGTTTAGTCAAACTAAAAAAGAAATCTCATCCTCGATTTTTCACATCATCCAGTACAAGGCACAGAGACAAATGCATTTCATGGTTCAGGGACAAAGTCCTGCCCACATCATTACTCACTTTGTATTGGGAGACTGCCACTCATCTCTCAGCGGCTGATCAAGCAGGGACATCATGGAATAATTATCCAACATGAGACCATCAGGGTCATCTGTCTGACCTGGGAGTTTCCCAAGCGGAAAGTCTTTCCATTGTACTTCATCTGAGTAAAAACAGTACATAAACAAGAGGTGTGAGCTCCCCAGAAAGATTTTCAAAATGCACGATCCCTCCAAGTCCATAAACACTGTCTTATGCAGCTCAGCCATTCAGCAAAAATGAGCAATCTCAGGTACTCAGCTAAATTAAGTCTGAAATATATTTCTAACTGACTTTATTTCAAACCTTACTATCTCTTCCAGAGAAAATCACTGTAGTGTGAGAGACAACAGGGACGCACCTGGAGTCACGTAACATCATGCAGTCTACGCAGCACAGCTCATCCAAACCCCCGTGAGACAATGTCCACCAAAACAAACCCACAGTATTCTAGAGCGACCCTTCATATTCACCTTCCTCTTTTAAGTATACTTCCATTTGAAACATGAACGTCTGTAAGTCAATGTGTATTTTAAAAAAATACTCTGCATACTTCTGTAAATGGAAAGAGCCATTTGTACACCTATGAAGATACAAAACAGCACTTTGGCATCCAGTATCGCATTCCTCCAGTGAGACTAAGTATGAGCTTAACGACTCACTGAGATTAGCAGCTGCACAGCAATAGTGCAACGGTGAGTAAAGAAGCATAAGGCTGTGGAACTTTCATTAACCAACAAAGCAATTCTGGACACACAGGTGGGCTGGGATGAGATGGAAAAAAAAGTTTTGGACATTCTGCTATTTGTTTTTACGAGCACCTATTGCCATTTCCAATCCGTGACTTCACATCTGTTAAATTTGGCTTCCAGTGGGGGCCAGAAACTGCACACTGGGAAATGGTCCATCACAACTGGTAAGATCAGTGAGTCCATTCCGTTAAAATTGTAGTGCCAAAATTTCAAAGGCAGTTCCCAATAGAGAAATCCCCCTTGAAATTTCATTCTTATTTCATACCTAACAAAATGAAAGGTATGAATTATTATGTGCCATTGTTTTGACAAAAAGATTTCTTAAGCCTACATGCTTTCTTCATACCAGAACACTTATTCCTGGAATGCCCTAGCAGCAGCTCAGCAGAGACTGGCACACAGGAGCCTTCAGAAGGTAAGGTACTCCACTCCAGAGAGCTAGCAATAATTATACAGACTATGAGAGACGCCTGCTAATCATGCACAACTTGGCCATTTCTTGGTCTCTGCCTAAAAAGGATTTGTTTGGTGTACCTGATACCTGCTCAAAAGCCCAAGCACTGGCCTAAAGAAACAGCAGCTTTATTTGATTTTACTTTTATGCCATCTTTGCCTTTGCATTTCAGCGAGTACTTGCCAGTGATGAGAATTATTATCTAAGCCTTACAAAGCAATGTTTTACCTGCAGTGATCTGCCAGGCGGACCCTTGCAGTGCTGCCCTTTTCTCAGCGATAGCCAGCACGTTACCAGAATGAGCAAGTCCTTCCAAAGGATTTGTTTCTGTTACCATCTCTTCTTCCTCCTCCTCCACCTCCTCTACATCATCATCTCTCTCCAGCACATCATCTTGTTTCTCTACAGTATGACCTTGATTTTCAACCCGAGTGTCTTGCCTGGCCTTCCACTGTAAGCTCTCTATAGTGTAAATTGGCTCTTCACTGCAGTCTGAGGAGACACCTGGACTGGACAACGGGCCACTTCCACTTCCTTCCGTATAAACGGAAGCGAGATAGAGAAGGTTCTTCCGTGAAGAACATGGCAAGCGAGGTCTCATGATGGTGAGGATCCTAGAAAGTAAAAGGGCAATGTAAAAGTCTTAGAAGCAAAAACGGTTTCAGATGAAGGTTCATCAAGCTGATCAGCCTTTCAAATTTGTTTTGTACAGGACAGCTCTCACACATAACTCCTCAAACAGGCAAATCTGATTATTTCCTGGTGGGTGAGTGTTGGAATACTCCCTCTTTTATGGTTAAAATTAAGGACATGCGATACTTCCAAGTGAATTCCTGCTTTCCCATTTTCCTGTAAAAAAAAAGTTACCACCTGTGCTAAATTCATATCACCTGAATACGAAATCACATCTCTGCCTCCAAGTGATTTTCCTTCTGACCAGGTTGCTTTTTTAATACCTCCTTTGAAATTTTCCTGCTTCTTCTCTTTGTGCAAAGAGAAGATGAGCAGCAACAAGCAGGGCTTTATATGCACCTGCCACAATTTCTACTAGATGCAAAGGAAGGGAAGGGAACACAGCTGTAACTGAGCATATTGCAAGGCAGCTGTCCAAAGCTGTTACAGAGCACCCTTTGCTGTCCCTTTTCTAAGTCACAGGATAAAACTTACAGCTGAAGAAGGTGTGGAGTTGCCCAGCAGGGAGCTTCCAAGCAATTATCAGTCAGTCTTATCCACTGCAAAGGAACTTTATGGAGGAACAGCTCCTTCATGGACACCTGTTTGTTACACTGTTGTCTTTTCCTTCCTTTAAAGAAGATAATGAAAACAGAAAGGTGCTCAAAACTCATTAAAAATATGCCCTTCATCTCCTCGTATTTTTACTGGAACACTCATCCTCAAATAAACTGTCATTCCACTCCAAGTCCAAGGCCAAATGTACTGACCAAATATGTCAGGACTGTTACAAGGGACTTGCCAGTGCACTGACAGCTAGGTTTGCTCCACAAGATGTGGCCACAGCGAGGTGCAGACATTGGCAAGCTGGTTGCATATGTACCCAGGCAGAAAAGCCAAAAGATGTGTTTGTACAGTAACACTCCAAATAAATGCAGTAACTGCTTCGGAGACCCAAGATCATTCCAGAGAAAATTGCAATGAGTAGACTTGACAGCTGGGAACTACAACAATTCAGGGATAACAGGTAACACTGAGCACTGACTGAAAGCATCAAACATTAACCCATGACTGACACAGATAATGGCAAAATCTGGGTGCAGACTGAGCCAGACTGGGAAAGTACAAGCAGCAGTGGCAAAACTAACCAGCCATAAAACTCCTCAGGGACACACTATATGACAGTATAAAATCCCTGTTAACAGAATTCCTGTGACACACTTTAAATAATTAAGTTTTCTAAGCCCCTGTCTCTGGAGTGAAACACACAGTTTGCCAATTTAAACAGCTCTAAGGAGTTAGAAATCAAAATATTATTTATTACTCTTGTGTAAGTTCAAAATGCAAGAAAATCCTGTAATAGGATTTAAAAAGGACAGCAAGACTACATAAGTATCTTGCTAAAGGCAGGGCTCTTTTAAGGGCTGAAAGTGGGAAGAGGGAACTCATAACAGGTTGCAGATAACAGTAGCAGATAAAAAAAAAAAGTTATTTCCTACAAGTGCTAATATCTGGGAAAATAGCACTTAAAGGCCTGATCTGTCACAGGAGAGATTGGCTTTTCCTATCTTGAGGAGGTTGCAGCAAAGCTGCCAGTAACAATTCCAATTTCTTGCTAAGAAATGCACAACATGCATAAGCTGCAGGTTGAAAAGTCTAAGAGACACAACAAAAAGAGCTCTACATTCACATGACAAGAAAGTAATAATTAGGCTATAGCACTGCCCCTCTAAAGGTCACACCGCTCTCCCAGTTTTCACAATAGTACAGAAGAGACTCTTGCATTAGTTTTTTGTTTGATTTTTTTTTTAACACACAGAAATTCCAAACATACTCACCAATATTTACTTTGGCAATAGCAGTCAGCACCTCAGAAATCCAGTTGATCAAGAACTGAGCCCGGAGTTCTGAAGAGTCAGAACATTCCTTCAACTCCATAAACATTTTCTCTATCAGGATTTGTGTAAAATTTTGGGAGAGGAGGCCTGTCAGCAAAGGCTGCCAAAAGCAGTAAAATGTCTGAGGAATTTTGAACTGCCATACCTCTTTACCTGCTGTGATAAAGAAGATAAAACAAAACAAAAAGCTGAAAATCACTTTTCTGTAATTTTTTGTGAACCATAGGTATGATACTTGTTCCAAACTAGCTTGCTCTGAGATCAGTGGTTCCAGGGTATTTTCTGGCACCCTTGCTGAACCTAGAACTATTGTTTTCTTATGGTATTAAAGTAAAATAAGCAGCAAACTGATAATTAGCACAACAGCTCAATGAAAGCAGGAAATAAAATGCCTGACCACAAGACAAACCACGGGAAAATCTCCCTGTTTTGCTAATCCCTTTGCAGTTTCATCATATTCCACATATAATGAAGAGCTATTCTGAATATACAGCAAAGAGAAGGCACACTGAGCAAAACAACACAGAATCACAAAGCTCCTAAATTTTTATTGCTCTAATATAGTTGAAGAAATCTGAGAATCCTTCTTGGAAAGCTCTTCGAATGGGTGTTTCCAAGAGGTTCCAATAGACAAATTATTAATTTTCATTGCTTCTAGATACTTAATTCTCTTGCAGAAAATCCATGAAACTCCACACTTATGGGCAGCAGCATGGAACTAAGATGCAACTAACTGGTCAATGAGGCTCAAAAAAACTTTTGGATATGCTCCAAACCTTCAATGTAGAAAAGAAACTAGTGGGAGTTGATTAAATCAGTTAAGGGCAGAGATACCAGCTTCAGCAGACATTCTGGCCAAAGCTATCCAAAGAGCTATCCCTTCATGGTAAGAGATTTATGCAAAAGCAATAGTTAAGCATAGCCATAAAGGGGCCAGGAGAACAGGTTAAAAGATGTTTAAGGACACAGATATATGAAAAATATGCAGAGAATTACAGATTTCAATATAATGAGGGAAAAAAAATACCAGACTTGGGCATTACACCAACTATGTGCTTTTTACTTATGAGGCGCCCAAAATACTAACCTTCATAACTGATATTTAGCATCTCCAGACAATCCTTCTTTGGGATGAGAAAACCATCACTGAGAAGAGCTTCAGCCACTGCCTCCCTAGAGTAATCAGAGTCTTATTAATACCACTTTACATATCAAAACACCACTTACAGCAGTTCTGAAACAAGTTTGAGAACCAAACGCTCAGAACTAGGAGGAGGTGATGTAGCTTGCTGTAAGGCACTAAAAAATGTATGCCAGTTTTGGGTTGGCTACATTCCAATAGACCTGGAGGGAAAAATACAGTTGTGCAAAGTGGAACAGAAGCAGAACCTTGGAGGAAACACTTCTGTTCAAGCTGCTGAGGTAAATATCTTGGTATTTCACAAATGCAGGAACATTTACTGTACTGAAATACCTATGGTTTGCAGTATGATCCAAGTCTTCTGCCAGCAGACCAGCCAAGATTTGAGGACCTCTGACCCACAGAGATAGCTTAAATTTCAGAGGAAAAGCCAACCCTGTTGACTTGCCAGCAAGGCACACCTTATGGTGCAGCTCACACAGATGTTCAGCAGGTAAGTTTGCAGTAGGGTCACAACTGCTCTTCCCCACAGCACCTACGGCCCTTTTTTGGATGTCTTCTACCCTTACAGCTATCCTGTGAAACTCAAGTTAGTCCAACAGCACCGAATGGTCCAGCACAAGGACCACTTCATCTCCTGTTAAACTGGCTTAATGCAAGTGGAAGACTGAAAAGACCCTCACAGGTAGGTTGAACTGTCACTTGAAAATAAAATACAGCAAAAGGGACTGAAGTAAAATTCCCACAGCTTCCCCAATATCCAGCCACAGGATTCTGTTGAATTATTGTGTTCACACTTCTATCCATGAGCTTCTCTATCTGTGCAGAGATACAGCACTAAAATAAGACACTTAGTGGAATGAAAGTTAAGGTGCCTGTTTTCAAACTCCGAGCATATTCCACAGAAACAACGGCTTTTGTTGTTCGGCCAACTGGATTTGGAATGGTAGCACCCATGTCAAGCACAGTACATTTTGGTATAGAATCAATGAGAAATTTGTTTTCTCCAATGGAGAGGACTTCAAAATCTAAACATCAAATAGGAGTTAGATTCAACGCAGGATTTTTATAAATAAATGCAGCAGCTGAAGATCTCAGCGAGCAGAAACAACACACAAACACTAAACCACTTTGTCATAAGTGGATTTTGTGGCAGGAGATCTGAAGGCAGGAGGTAGAATGTAGTCTAAGAACAAAACCTATATCCAATCCTACTTTTCTCTGGAAATTGTTTCAGCATAATTACCATCATTCCTACATGCAATGACTGAGCATGACCAACTATTAAGGGCATCTCCATGAAGATGGCAGCCATTTAAGCAGAAGAACATCTGACTAAGAAAGGTCTACTGGGTCAGTTCTCTGAAGCAGACAGCAGAGGATCCTTTGCAGTTAGCGCATTTTGCTTCAGGTCTAAAGGTTATCTTCTGCCCTCTGCACAATCCAAATTAGAGTATGTTGAAAACTAAAGCCTTTACTCAGAATTACACAGGCATTCTAAATTAAAAATGCACTTTCATAGGTCACTTGACATATTCAATTAACAATTTTTAATAATTTTGGGCTCTCAAAGTGTGGGTGGTTCCAAAAAGCTAGCTATAGACACAGTCCCCCATTAATTATAAATGCAACATCTCGTGTTCTTTAAAAGTTGCATCTGGATGCTGGAATAAAAATAGCATAAGATGAAGCGGGAGCTCAAGGACAAAATATGGGAGTAAGTGCCAAGTCCGAGTTTGCTCTTCCATTTGGAGGCTCATACTTGTGATTTGTCTGACTGTTTATCATGCTCAGCCAGCTCAACTTGGCTCTTACTGGGATTTCGCATTTGTCCATAGGGACGCTTGTTTTCTGGAAGCTCGTGTAGCATGTGTTCAGGTGCAACTCTGCCTTTGTCCTGTTATTACTCTGAAACGAGCAACACAGCACAAGTCCATCAACCAAGGAAAGCTTCAGTAAATGCAGCTTAACTGAAAAACTACTTTCTCAAGCAAAACTATTATTCAAACAACTTTTTAATGTTAAAAGCTTTAGAAAATGAAGCCTTGAATAATTTTTTTTAATAAGCCACCTACATGATGCAAAACAAATAACTGCATGATATCAAGATTCTCCTTTAAGGATCCAGGCAGGAGAACTAGGCAAGTGTGGTTTTGAGACCTGGCTGCATGAAGAAAGCTCCAAGACTTACTGGTCATCATGATTCTGCCAGGGGGCTTCCAAGAAGATGTCTAGAAACAAGTGGTTAGTGAGTTTTCTTGCCTTTCCCATGCCTCCCAGCAAAACTGACACATAGTCAGGTGTTTTTAGAAGTGTAGTGAAGGCAGTAACCTCACTCCAGTGCTAGTTCCAGCCTTTGCTATAATACACACATGCTCTTGCTGGGGGCGGGGAAGAAACCAAACCAAACCAACAACTCTATGCTTATATGTTTGTCTGTTTGTTTTAAATAGCTGGTCTGCAGAAAGAACACATCAGCAAGGTTCCAGATGTGAATTCTCAGTATTTTTAAGTCTTAAGTTGATTTGCAAGTAAGTAATTTTCACTCTTCAGGATTAAAATGGGGAGAGTGGGCGTAAAGAAGGCTTAAATAAGGGAAAGCATGGCAGCACATGGCTTGCACTGCTTAAAGAAGCAAAAGGAGTGGAGAAAGCCTGTAAAGGAGTAAGGGTTGGAAACTCACTGCCAAAGCTGTTCTGATCCAGAAACACACATGGTTCCTTTCCACAAGTTTGGTCCAAAGTCTGGAATTGTGGAACTACTACTTACTGGAGATAACAGACCCTTACATAGAAAAATAAAAACATTCACATTGCCCAAACTTCTCTCTGAACAGTGATCACACAAGGCAGTTAAATGCAATTGCAAAATCTCTCTGCAGTGGTTTCACTACTGAAGGGTTTTGCTCTTTGTGAGTTTTGCAAGACGAGTCGTGAAACAGTACCCCATCCTTGGCTGCTGTTAAGGAGGGGATTTCCCTGTGTATCAGAACAGCTATTTAAAGTTGCCTGATCATTAGGAGTCACTCTGGAAACCATGAGGTAACTAATAGAAACAAAAACCACAAGACAGAAAAAAAAAAGCATCTTTTATAGACAGAAAAACCAGCTTCATCCTCTGTTCTGTCTTTGAAACCTGTGCTTAGGGGAACCATCAAGAACAAAAGCCAGTTCACAGACAGGCACAATAGCAAAGGTTTAGCTGAAGGCCCTGTCTCAGAATCCCATCCCACTCGCTGTCTGTTTTGATGGTTTAGGCACTGCTGAGATGCTGAATGCAGCCTAAAGAGTTTTCCCAAGAATCACCTGTGAAATATATATAGCGTGATGTGCTTAAGAGAGAAAATAGAGATTATTTCAAGGGAACAATATTAGATGCTTTGGTTGTGCTAGCAGTAATGAACTAGCATGTCAGAGCCCTGGTTATTCCAAGTGTTTGTAGTCTCAACTGTGCCATCAGTTCCAAAGGGTTCAAAAACGAAGATACCCCAGCTCCCCTCTATTTATATTCAAAACATCAGGAGTTGTAGCTCATATCTGTAATGTGATACTCTCTATCCTCTACAGTTACACTGATTATATTTCTCAGAGTAAGAAAAGATCTTCATGCAAATTTATACAGTAATAATAAAGTCTCAACACACTGGGTCCTACAGGCCCTGTAGTACTAGAAAGGAAGTATGGAAGAGGCCAAGCATTGCCCTGCAATTTTGAAGAATTCTAGTGGTTACTGTGAAACCAAAGTCTACACAAGGTTGTTCGGAGAGCTTTTGAAGACACTGAAGATACCAACATGCCTTGAGGCCAGCACAGCTGGAGACCACATGGCACAGGATATGTTACTTATTAACACAGATTAAGAACTCGGTCCTCAAAGATGTTGAGGAAATCAATCTCTTTCTCTGTGATCAGCTGAACAACACAGTGAAAAGGTAGCGCAACAGGTCTGCAGGCCCAGCTCTGCACCTGTCACCTCAGTTCCATATCAGTGACATACCTGTTCTCTTGCATCAGGTCTTTGATCTGAGCCAAAATCCAGTCCACTTCTGAAGAGGCATCAAACCACAGTTCTTGAGACTTTGAAACAGACTGCACAGTCTGCATAACCTGAGTGAAGGAAAAATTGAAGCATTAACAGAAAATATCCTCCAATGGCAAACAGAAAGGCATTTCTAGGAAGAGCAGACACACATAACATATGTACTTCATCAACAGCACTTCAAAAGACTCACAGAAGTTTCCCTTTCTAGGGCTATATCAAGAATGAATAGAATCCATGTCATACTTGGAAAAGGCCTGAATTAAAAAGGCAACAGCACCAAAGTGTGCCAGTCCTAGCATCCTTCTTCTGGTTTTAAACTCTGCTCTCCTTGGCTTCAGCACAAGCCAAGACAGACTCATTTGAATCATTAGCCCCGCGTGGGGTGGGGATAAGGCTGCCTACTCAGAAGAAGATTTTGCCAGTCACATTGTACCAGAGGATGTATTTTAATTTGTATGTGTAAATATCCCTTCATATCACTGATGCTCCTGGATGGATTCTAACACCAGGAGTATGCTACAGGGAGGAAAAAAGGGATCCGTGCAGTTATATAAAATAAACTCCTGGCACAGTAACCCTGTTGTGCCAGAGCTTAGGTGTTTCACGGGAAGCCTGGCCAAGGGCACCAGCTCTTTAGTTTGGGCAAGAATGGAGAGAAGATTTATTGCCCCAAGCAGGAAATGAGAAGAACCAAAACATGATCATCAGATTGCACTTACCCGAAACTGCTCATTCTTGTAGGATATCAGTGCATCTCTGACCTTTTCTAGAAATAAAAATAAATATATAATTTAAACAGGGAACAGGTCAACTATATAAAGGAGTTTTTTATCTGGACAAACTGCTTAGTTCTGCTGAATATACACTCAAAGAAGACATCCATCAAATGAAGTCATAAATTCCGATACAAACAGAGTGAAGACTGACAGTTCCTAGACTTTTCCAGTAACATCCATTTTATTAAATGTGACTGAACCAGGAGTTCAATGCTTTATCACTAACAGTGGCCAAAGACAGGCAAGTTGGATAAATACAGACAGTATACTAAAAATCCCTAAACAGATCAATTTAGGAAGAAACTGTCTGCATAAGCAGTTCATGCTCTGATGCATATTTGTATTCCTTGTACTTTCATTTCAACCCTATTGCAACAGCCCTGCTGCTACTCACAAACTCACCATGTTCCTATTAAACTTTATTAAACTTCAACTTACCATCTACACAAAGTGTCCTTTCTGTATCTGTGGACCACTTTTAAAGTGCCCAAAATAGCACCATCTTTCAGGCCCAAAGAGGAATCCCAAAACCTGACCTGGAGCAGTATATTTATGCATGGTCAGGGCTAGAAGACAACACTTTTAAACTGTTTTCTCTAGCATGGAACTGTCTAATCCTTGTATTTGATGTTGTTCTAGGGACACCTACCATGGAATTCCTTATGTTTCTGACAAGCTTCATGCTGTGGGGTTTGGATCTCCCAGGCATCATTGTCCAGCTCTGCATTTGCCTCCACCCCTTCCTGCTCCTCTTCCTCATCCTCATCCTCACTTTCTTCACACAAGTTATTGCCTAGTTGACGGCTCCAATATGTCTTCCGTAGCCAGTCCAGCACAACATCACAACCTAAGGCAGAACATAAAACATTCTCTTCTCAGTGAGGTTTTCTTCATTAGTGAACAAAAATAAATAAATAAAATACATGTAGGTGTCACATTGCTAACTTTCATTGTGAAAAGAAACGCTGAGAATAAGTCACAAACCCTGAAGTCACATACAATGCCAGCAATAAAAAGGTAGGTTTTAGAAACAAGAGAAAAACACAACAAAGAAAAATCCCACAGTCCCATAACACAGGCCTGGTGACATCCACCCACTGTCTTTTCAGTAACAAAAAAGACAGGACATTGCTATAGCACTGTACCATGCTAAAGCTAGGCCAAGTTTAAGCAGAAACTAGGTCCCAGTGGTGGCATTCTGATGAGAAAATGAGTCAGTTCTTTAGCACCACCACAATCAACACAGTGTCTGTAACAGTAACATTATTTGTTTGTGTAGAGACTACACTAAGCATGCATTAGATAAAATGGAAAGAAAACCCCTTTTCTGCCATCACTACACAACTCAATCCAAGGACCCTGCTAAAGGTTATTTAACCGTCTCCTCAGTGCTTAGCCCAAAATTCCTAGGAACAGCTTCAAGCACCATGAGTGTGGAAGAGTGGCTCGCTGAGCTAGGCCATGATTCGGGCCTAGTGAACCAGAGTTACTAAGAATCCTTAGCATGAGTGTGCCACGTGACAAGCAGCTCCTCTTGCCCCCCTTGAGTCAGCCTTGAGCCAGCGATAAGAAAGTTTCTGTCAGAATGCAAACAGCAAGAAGGATAAAGACTTCTTTCAAAGTGAAGCATCAGCAGAATAGATTGCCCAATTAACACGTAGCCAAGCGGCGCAGGGACAGCAATTAACAGCCAATCAACATGTAGCCAGCGGCGCGTGGACAGTCGTTAGCAACC